>JAJGOT010000036.1:955000-1025000 GCA_022457155.1 Cladopsammia gracilis | reverse complement strand
CTAATTATTTAATGATTTACATTTTAACGCTTTCAAACGGCATATCAGCACCTCTATATTGTTCAAGAATATAAGTGATAGATAAAATATGAGCGGGAGATCTGTATGGGCGTTTACAATGGCGAGCCGAAGGCGAGCCATTGTAAACGCCCATATAGATCGGACGCGAATATTTTATCTGACTTATGAAATGAAACAATGAGTAGAGATCTGTATGAAAAGTTAATGCATACTAATTAGCTCAGCAGAGATCTGTATCAAAAGTTAATGCATACTAATTAGCTCAGCAGAGATCTGTATCAAAAGTTAATGCTATTGTTTAATAATTCATTAACTCAGTTGATCTGTATTGGGGTTTACAAACCTTCATTAAACATTCATTTATTTTGTATTTTCCTTCTGAATTATTAATGAATTTTATAATATGTGTTATTAAATTGGCTTCTTTGATCCGTATTGGGAAAATACTGGTGGATTTATTATTTTTTTTTTTTTGCAAGTTAATGAATTTGACCTAGGTAAAAGCCTACATGTTTAGTAGTGCCGATTCCTTTTACCAGGTAACCCAATTATTGAAACGTGGAGTTTTTACAGCGAATTGACAACCGCATAGACGCTGTCGTTTCCATGCTAATTAATGAAAGCGCAAATTATCAAATTGTTCTATGTTATTAATGTTTGAACTATTCAGTTTTTAAATAGACGCGCGCGGAACCTACTTTACCCGGAATAAACGGAGTAGCCTAGGGATATTTTTTTTTCATGGGTAAGCAATTTTAACCAGACAAATGTCACGGAATGTGCAACCGCAGCAGGGGCGGATCCAGGAAATCTATAAAGAGGGGGCCGGAGCAATTTTTATAGTGACAATATGGGCGCGCCAGCGCCCATCAGGAGAGCCGAATGCGTGACAATCTAGGGGCAAAAGGCAAAAGGGGGGCCGCGGCCCCCTCGGCCCACCCCTTAATCCGCCCCTGCGCAGCTACTAGCTAATATAGTATTTTCTACCTAAAAAACCTACATTGCATAGTTATAAGGGTCGACTGGTTTTCGCAAGTAAACCGACTAATGTTCAGACAGCGACTGTTGACAACCGCATGCGCAATTTGAATAAATCCGTTTTAAGTAATGATCCGCATAAGAAGGATAGTGCTGAACGGCAATGCACGATGGAATGTCAACTATTTTCATTTTTACAACTAGTGATCTCATTGGCCTAGACTCAAAAAACCGCTACAAAGTTAAGGTTCAAAGTGCATTAAGTCTAATTTTTTCAAGGTTTCAAGTATTTTGAGACCCAATCGCACAACATGCAATTTTTAAAAGATATCGCATTTGGGGAACTTCATCAAAGAAGCAAAATTAGTAGCTATTGTCTTCTGCTATTCTGATTTGTTGGGCACGAATTTTTCCTAAAATATATTTGACGCAAATGGATTTTATGTATTTTTCTAATGAAATCTAATTATGAACCATCAGCCCCTCCTCTATACTTGAAATCAAAGATATTCTATGGGGAAAAGATCGAGCCAATGCCGCAGAACAATGAAGTTTTCTATAGTTCTTATGGGAAGCATTACTTAAACACGCACGTGGAAAAATCATTGCAGTGGAAAAAGTCTTCGCACGTGCAACTTCTTTACCTAGCTAAATGCAAGCCTAGGTAAACTTATTTTATTACCAAGGTAAGCCTATTTTAACTACTAAAACAGCGCTTTGTGTAACCGCGGCTATTATGATTTATGATTTACTTAAAAATACACGTTTTGTTACGATTCTTTCAAACAGTCTTCATATCACAATTTACATCAAATATTGAACGCGTGTTTAACCGGAGCCCAGTAGCAAGTCAATAATCTTATACGTTTTTTTTTTTTGTTAAAAACAATATAATAAAAACTATCCAGTAACCTCGCTTGGAGTGTTTATATGCATTTGAATAGACTAAATCCCAAAAGCCAAAAGAGCAGTTTGAAATATAATACTAACAAATACTCTCTGAAATTTGTTATTGATACCTGACTTCTCTTGCGTCGTAGCCAGTGCAGCAAGTCACCATGCGCAATGTACTCGATGATCAGATAAAGTGGTTTAGTTGTGGTCCAACAACCCAGGAAACTCAAGACATTCTGATGTTTTCCCACTTCCTTCATGAGATTTATCTCGTCCATAAATTCCCTTTTTTCCTCTTCGTTGGCATTTTCTGAGAACAGTAAAAACAACTTCAAGGACAAACAAGAAAAATGCCAAAATGAGACCTGTGGGATGTGGGTAAAGAAAGTGCCAATGTAGAATTTTGTCACAAATGTGCTTTGATATACTATATCGCCACAAAAAAGGGTCGCTTAACCACATCACCCCTTTGATCTCAGTAACAAACAAACAAAAAGTCAGCCCAAATATTAGCCGCCATGGACGGCTATTTCGGCTTTGATAAGCCTCCGGCATCAGCATAGCATACCTAATACATAGGATCAAAAAGCGCACATGATGATAACAAGAAATGAAAAAGTGGCTTGGCTAAAAGTGACTATGAAGAGCTGCCGGCACAGACGTGCTTTGGTATAGGCTATTGCCAGAAAGAAAATGTGGCTATCACGGCCAATGTAGACTAAGTACCATATTTTGTGGCCATAGCAAAAGGAAAATGCGTTCGGTTTTCTTTTATTGGGCGGCTAGCATCAACTTCTTATATCAAAGCAATGCTACGCCATGTTTAATTTGTTTTCTCCTCTATATTGTTTGGCTTTAGTTTCTTCGGGTATCCGGTAAAAATAAAGAAATGGGCTTTGGCTGGCTGGAGCAAATAGTATCATATCGCGAGAGCGCAAAACCACTTTTGTTTTATTCACAATAGATTATTGGCAAATATCTGCTAGTGCTAACTAGTGATTTGCACACTTACCATGCAATTCTTTCACAGCAACAATCTTCTGCCTCCTCTTAGGCGTATTAACCCAGTCTTTTTCGATTGCAAAGTACTCCAAGCCGTCCTTCAGTTTTGCTTTGTGAACTTTTCCAAATGCTCCCTGACCCAGTGGTTCAATAAATTCTGTTCTGATTGGTGGGATTTCACAGTGATCCAATACTTGAATGTCTTTGGCAGTCCTGAAAGAGACAAGGTCGGACTCTCCAAAGTATATAACTAAAATGAAATAACTGACAGTTCTTACAACTTGTAAATAAAAAGGATTGAGAATATAAATCAGTCCGGAGCAGAAAAAAAAATAGAAATGGGAAAACAATAGAAAAAAATAACTTAAATATAAACATACCACTTTGCAGGACGTTTATTCCTCTTTTTGCAATACCTAACACCAATGAACAACAGGATAGCAACCAAAGCTAGACCGGCAATGGTAAAAACTATTTTCAGGATACTCGCCAGTGAAAGACCTGTCAGATTAAAACACGTTCTTAGGTTTCAATCTCTCTAACGGACGTTAAAGTGTGGTCGGAAGGGGCATGGTTCAGCGAAAACTTGATTGTCTCTAACAAAATTCTACGACAAGTTGTAACAGTTTTTCTTGTTTAATGCGAAAATTTGGTTTTCCCAACTAAGTTAATGAGAAACCGAAGATTAGTGCTGGTATGCATAATAACATTTTGGGCTGAGAAAATCTTACTTCATCGATACTACTCACTCAGTGCAAATCATATTTGCTGTTTCTTGTAACATTACTCCCATGGCTAGAAAATTTGCATTGTAAATGTTCTTACCTTCATACAGAACTTTCTGTGTGGTATCCCCTCCTGTTGTTGCTGACCGCACAGTAGATGGAAGACTTTTACCTATCTCGTTCGACGCAACGACCTGAAACTCATACGTCGTCAAACATGTTAACTTAAGCTCTCTTTGATTTGTACTTGGGTCTGTAATATTTATCTCTTCCCAATCATTGGTACCTTGGCGTGCTTTCTGTTCTTTATATCGGACCGTGTAAAAGAGAATTGGGCAGCCATTTGATGATGGTTTTCTCCACTTTATAGTAACGTCACACACATGTTCTTTAATATCGGTTATTTCTGGCTTGTCAGGGCGTTCTGAAAATGTAGCACCAGGACGTTTAAAAGCAAACAAAAAACTTCCTACTTAACTTTATTGTTTTCATACCTAGGGCTATTTACAAATGGTCTTTTCCATCGTGCCTTTTCCTTAATCAATAAACGTTGTTCCATATATTCTTCCCTCGTCCAGGTGTATAAATGAGTTCCGGCGAACATAATGCGAGCGGTGGGGAGGGGGGCGGGGGGACCATGTTATGGACTATAATCCCATCCAGGGGGTAGTAGTACCCATAGTTGCCTCGCGCTACAAAAGCGGATTAAGCTTCGGCAGCTGTGGGCCACCGGTTTCGTGATGAAATTAAATTAACCATTCATAGCCATGCAATGAACGACTATCTTTAGATCGTTTAGTTGGTATTAGCTTTATAACATTTTAACATACCTTTGTGTTCACAATTGTCATGTTGTATTGCCTTTTTTTGCCCGTAGATCGATGAGAAATCGACAAATTAAAACTTTATATATCGGCAGACTATTTACCCTGGGCTTCTTTTGAGTTCCGGGGGAGCTTTGTTCAAGAGCATTAAAGCTATAACAATGAAACTTGGACGGGTATATAGGTCCGCAAAATAAGACGATGACGTGGGAATTACGTCATTAGGTCTGTACAGCTTCGATCTTGGTCCGCCATCTTGGATTTCTCGACTTCTCCAAAAGCAAAGAAAGCCGTTGAAACAGCCCATTTCCGAGTTGCTCTTAGCCTCATTTTCAAACCAAGACCAAGTGCAAAACCATTCATAAGGATATGAGTTTTGTTTCACATGCAAATAAAGCTTATATCCATATGAATGGTTTTGCACTTGGCCTCGATTTGAAAAGAAGGCTAAGAGCAACTCGGAAATGGGCTTTCGACTCAAAAATAATCAAAACCAATAAAGTCATGTTAAAATGGTATAAAAGTATAAAAGTAGTTAGGACGATAAACTTAAACGCTCTCATTAAAAGGTAAAACAATCCAAATTTCGGATAACATGACTGTCAAAATATCGTTGCCAAGGAAACCTCATGTGACGTGAACAATGAAATATCACATTGAATAGTTGCTTTAATATTTGAAAAGTTATGAATGTTCAAAGTCATCGCGGGCACATTGGACCCACAGCCTACCCCATACCCCCGCCCCCGTCTAGGCAATAACTGGGAAAAAAACTATACTGAGTACACCTAAATCCCGCAATTTTTGCTATCAAGTCAGTAGTATGACGTGTCTATGTTTAAAGTGAACGTATTTGCTTACCTGCTTGATTCGTTGAAGCTCTTAAAATCTCAGATGGCCAACCATATCCAATTTTGTTCTTGGCGAAAACTCTCACATCGTATTTGCTCTTTGTCTTGATATGTGTAAACATGTAAGAAGTTGAGTGTGTATTGTTGAATACAGCGTAATCGATCCACTTTTCGTCAGACCTACCAGATCTTATCTGTGCAAGGTAACCGGTTACCGGTCCCCCCATTGCCTCACGTGCTGGTGGACTCCAAGTTACGTTGATGGAGCTACAGCCTCCAAAGAAATCCGAATGAATGATAGGTTGATAAGGAACATCTGTCAAGAGCAATAAGAATATATAGATTACTTCATGGGAAGTGCATGCGTACGGAATTTACGACAAGTTGGTGATGTGTCAGAAATGTCGATGTCGATGTCGATGTCGCCATGACATCATTTTCAAGTAAGAAAATAAAAATTCAAACTGACTTATAAACTTGACAATAGGTAACATATTTAGTATTGTAAGTGTGTGTGCATGGTAAATATGTTAAACAAATAGTTTTGTGTAGATGGAGTCCGATTGCGTGTTCAGGCTAGGCTTCTTCTTCTTAACAAATTGTTGGCATCCGTCTGTCTCGGGAGACAAACGAGTCAGCGCCAAGGTTTAGTCTATGGTTGAGTTACAGCGCCTGCTGTGGCTGTACAGTCCGATTCTGGATCGGCAGGCTCTGTTGCAGTTTATGCAGATGAACTCCGTCATTGGCTCTGTGGGTGTTATTTAATAAATAATAAATAGCATCTCATAAATTAAGCAGTCGGATACTTTTGAATCCGCAACTTTTTTGTAGCGGATTAGAAAATATTCGCATCCACACGTAGCGTATCCGAATCGTATATGTCTGTCCACACGTATCCGGATTCGCTCTAGTTCGCTCCTCTTTAAATGTTGTCAACAGAGCATGCGCAAAGGCCAAGTTCAAAGCCAAGTTTATTTGTAAACACTTTATTAGACTCACAAATACCCAGCATTCACAAATACCCAGATTCGACCGTTCACACGATGCCGTAGCGTATTCAAAAATTTTCCACTCTGGAGAGCAGATTCAACAAGAACTCTGCGAGTACTATGATTGGGCTGTTAAGGATATCTTCACTAGCTCCTTTTACATCAAACTCTTCGAACTCTTCAAGAGAACTAACTTCAGTCAATACACACATCCCACATGGATCATTCATTCATTCATTCATTCATTCATTCTGATCTCTACTATGTGAATCAAACACTTGAATACACCATCCCTTGTCTCAAAAATAGCGACGGTATAAATTATTATTGTCAAAATAAATGAATTATAATTATCACGTAATAATTGGCCGTTTTTATACTAGAGACGCATTATCCGTCCAGACGAATGATGCGTCTGTCATGTTATGCGTCTAAGACGGGACGAACAACTAGAGACGCATTATTCGTCTGGACGAACTTGGGCAAACATTTGTAGTTCGTCTGGTTATGCGTCTCTAGTATAAACACGGGCACAAGACGCATTATCCGTCTAGACGAACTATCTTTTGTAATGCGTCGTTCAAGACGCATTTCGAAACATAATTCGTCTAGACGGACAATGCGTCTTGTGCCCGTCTTTATACTAGAGACGCATAACCAGACGAACTACAAATGTTTGCCCAAGTTCGTCCAGACGAATAATGCGTCCAGACGAACAACTAGAGACGCATTATTCGTCTGGACGAACTTGGGCAAACATTTGTAGTTCGTCTGGTTATGCGTCTCTAGTATAAAGACGGGCACAAGACGCATTATCCGTCTAGACGAACTATCTTTTGTAGTGCGTCGTTCAAGACGCATTTCGAAACATAATTCGTCTAGACGGACAATGCGTCTTGTGCCCGTCTTTATACTAGAGACGCATAACCAGACGAACTACAAATGTTTGCCCAAGTTCGTCCAGACGGACAATGCGTCTCTAGTATAAAAACGGCCAATGATTCTAAAGCCTCAAACAAAGGTAAACAACTCTCTTCTATTATACTGTCATTTAAATAATGTACATTTCCATAATAACTTTCACTATACTCTAATAAATTGAAAGTTAACTCTCCCATACAAACAACATCAGGAACTTCAGTTAACATAAGGCATTATTTTTGTGCTAAATTATAAAGATAAGTATACAACTCATTACCAAAATTCATAATTTCAACAAGATCTGACGCACATGTTATCATGCGACTAAAATTATACAATATAGCTGTTAAACTCATCGCTACACACTGACAATACAATACAATACAATAACCTTTATTTCACCTCGAATTTAAAATAGAAAAATTGCTAATGTCTTCGAGAACCAAAAAACACAATTTCCTTGGCTATAAGGAGCACAAATAGTTTTAGACGAATCTACACCCGCAAATGGACCAGGATTGTTTTGTTTTGTTTTGTTTTGTTTGGGACAAATGCATTGATGTAAGACTCCAAGTCATACCAAGGGTAAGGGATGGACCATTAGAAAAGTGATGGGGGGAAATCCTACCTAAGATATATCTTAAGATATAACTTAAGAGAAAATTTAGGAGCTTCCTTCTAAGATATGTCCTAAGTGCTATTCACGAACGATATCTTATGACCATCCCAAGGAAGGCGTAACTTAGCAGTCTCGTAAGTTTAATGGTCGCGGGCAGTTAACGATTAGTAAAAGTAAATCAATCAGATATAGTTTATATGGCGCGCTCTTTTGAATAATAAGTTATGAAAATTACAGGGATGAATGTTTTGTATTGTGTAAATTGTTGTTACGATGACAATACAATAACTTCTATTTCATCTCGAATTTGAGATAGCAAAACTGATCTTCGTTCATGGTCAGTAGCGAAAGCAACAAACAAATCCATCATCATTTTAATAGGGTCTACTTCGATATTTCTTGTACAAGGGCTTATTTTCACGGCGAAAAACGGAAATATAACTCTGCAATGAGAAAGAAATGTGGAACCTGTTAATGATACGAAGGCCTATATGTAACTAACCGTGTTGTTTGACATAACTAGAAAATATTTAATTTTTCTTAGGAAAGCAATATAATGCTTTAAAATGTTTATCTAATCGGTAGCTATTGTGATACACAATAAACACGCTGAAAATCGACGTTAAACTCGTCAACAATCGAATTTAGTCCCCGTCAAGACATGTTTTAATAAGCTAGAAGGTCAATTTTGACCTCCTAAGTTTAGGAGAAAAATTAAGATATATCTTAAATTAGGAGGTCTTCGTGAATACTAGTTAAGAAATGTCTTAAAAATTTAGGAGGTCCTAAGCTCAGGAGAAAAAAATAAGACATGTCTTAAAAGAGAAGGTCTTCGTGAATACCAGTTATCTCCTAAGTTATATATTAGGAGGCTCTTTGGACTTAGGACGCTTTCGTGAATACGGCCTCAGACTATTATAAAACTAGATAGTCACTTACATGCATAATACAAGTTGGTCAGAAACATCATAATATGATTGAAAAAAAATGTGAGAAGAGGTCGATCAAGGATATTAATGTATTTGACATAAATATAAATATTTGACATAATGTATTTCATTATGATGGGCTGTGGGAGAGGAATTCCAAAGGACAGGGACTGAAAAAATGCACAGGGAAGCCATCCACTCCAAATGGCTTCCTCCTCTCCCACTGTGTATACATTATTGCATTGAAAGGTGGACCGTGTATCCTTTGATCTGTTGTAAGTTTAGTAAAATGTATAAAGCAAAAAAGCATAGATAATGAATCAAGATCTCGCTGTTCAAATGAAACTCGTGAGTAAAATGAAGGGGGGAAGTATCCAGTAAAAGAGTGCACATAGTATTAAATACGATGAAGAAGAATTTCACCATTAAATTCACTTTCAAATTTAAAGTACATGTGTACGTCCGAGGATTAAGTGAAAAAGAAAACATATAAAATGCTACCAAAAGCAGCAAAATGTTGAATTGTATCTTATTTTGCAACTCTAGCAAAAAAATATTTGCAATTTCCGCATTTTTCTGATAAATTTGAATTTTTAGTGAAGATGGGCCCCAGCAGCGCCACCAATCCATAATATTTACCTTATCTTGTAGAGCAGATCACAGGCTATCTATTAGATGTAAAATATTTCCGACATATTAACCTAATGGGAGGAGTTGCAAACCCCTCCCCCCCCCCCCCCTCCCCACCTTGTACCACAATGGGGGTATAAGTTTCCTTGTACGTCCGAGGGTTAAATAACACATTGCATTTGAGTGTTGCTTTAATCGTATGGTATTTATTATTACTCACGATAGGAATGTTTAAACTCGCTTTGGTCAGTGTAAAATTCGGACTGCAGACTTCGCAACCCTTAAACATGCATTGCTAACGATGTAATTAGTTTTCAGGTGGTATAATACCCGGGTATAATATTCTCCGTGTATATAGTTTAGTATACATGTATAAGAAACGGTATAAAAGCGCTGATTAGAGGATCAAGAGATCAGCATGATCGCTTTAATTTCATCTTCATCGAGTTTCGATTAAAAAGGTTTTATGATATGCGCAGGGGTATTACCTTTTGGCCCGCGATCGAAAACCTCCGATGAATCTAATGCAACTTCCTGTTCCAGACCTCGCAATAGTAGACCGAGTATAATTATTCAAAATGGCCGCCTCTCGTAAACACCAGAAAATTACGAGAAAAAGGTACATGTAAATGTCTGATCTTAAACTGTTATTCATGTAAAATGCGAGGGCTCCCTGAGCTCTTATAGTGTATCAGTCTATAATGCAAGGCTAGTTCACATTACGTAATTTTAATGTCTTTTTAATTTTTGCTGTCGTATCTTCTTTCGATCTGACCCAGGTATCAGATGTCCCGGACTTTAAGAGATGTAAAAATTCAACTTCGTTTACAGGGAAGTCTATATCAAAGCGGCTGTGAGCCACTAAATTCGGAAAATGAATTATGAAAGGGGAAGAATCAATGTCGAGTCCGGAAAAAGAGAAAACAAAAGTGTCCCTGCCAGGATCCGAACCCCGGTCCATTGATGTCGGTGCGCATCGCTAGGCAACTTACACCATGTAGAAAATCATACCAAATAGGGGAATCTTTGTTTACCATTTTTGTTTTATTAGCATATGCGCCCGTTATCTATGCAGATTCATATACTAATGAAGCAAAATGTAAACAATGGCGTCAGCAAAGATTCTCCAATAGAAAGTAAATTTTATTATTTTAACGTTAAATAATCCATTTTTATCGGTTTTAATGTTCATCAAAGGACTCCAAACAAAAAACATCCAAGCAGCGCTTTCATAATGTAAGGTGATGGAGAAAATAATTAATGAAATGTAACACGGCTTCTTGCAGAATATTATATATGCGCAGGCGTTATGTACTAGTCAACGAATTCACAAAATGTTTAACAGGAAGCGAAGGCGAGAAGGACTGAAATTCGGGTCATGCCAACAACTCGGAAATGGCTTTGCCATTTTCCGAGTTAAAAATGAAAAAGCCCTGGGAACGAGGTTGGTAAAAATTACTATATAGCGCATTGGCTTTCTGATGTGAACATGTGCGGTGCGATTGTTGTCTATTTAAAGGCCCAGTATCACCCATTCGGCTTTGCGGTCATTTGTTTTTGTTTTCAAATGACGAGCTCGCTCGTGATTGGCTCTTTCGGGAATTTTCCACTGCGTTAAATTCAGTCGTCCAGGCAGTGGGCGCGCAATGCATTTTGGGTGATAATGGGCCTTTAAAGCAAAGAATATCTACTTACACTGTTCCGTTTCTATTTCCCATGCTTCGCTTTTTTCACTGCGTCCCAAAGCGTTCCAAGCGAATACAATCACTTCATACTTCTTACTGTGCTGAAGATACAGTTTGTAACTTGTGATGCTGGCATTTGTGATGTTTATTTCTGCCCATTTCTTGGTGGTTGGCTTAATTACCCTGTATTGTAGTGAGTACATGGTAATGTTGCAGTTTTTTTGTGAGGGGCGTGTCCATAGCACTGTAACATTTCTTCCAAAGACTTCTGTCTGGTTTGTTATTTGGGGCGGGTCTGGTGGTCCTAAAAGAAAACATTGCATCGATCACACATATCAAGAAATGCAAGATAAAAATAAAATATGCTCAAACGAACCAGCAAGAAAACGTACCCAAAAACTTGTACCCCAATTGTGTTACAAGAGGGTGGGGCTGCAGAATAGGTGGGTCAAATATATTCTTAACTCTATTCAGACCGGGGAGTGGAAAGTGCCCGCGCTGACTTTGTACATTTTTGATGTGAAGGATTTTTGTTCATGACATGTGACGTTTACATGGCAACCATCATTTCAATGCACGTTTACCCAAATTTTGAATGTTGTTACTTTTTTTCAGTAAATATTAGGATCGTTTAAGCATTTTGATTTTGATTAATTTTATTCAATTTTGGCGCTTTTCTAACACGAGGAATATCCAAGATAGCGGCATTCGAAGTGATGGCTTATAAGTGGAACAATCACTGTCTGAACCAAATTTTATGGCTTTCCTTTTCATAGAGTCTCTGGTAAACATTTCCCACTTAATTTCTGAATTTAGCCAAGACTCGTGTTTATTTCGTACTTAAATGACACGAATCTGGGCGTGTTTATTAAAAATATACGAGAAAAATATTTTTCCAGTCCTGGCGGACCCCTGATTTACATTAGTGATGTTGGTATCAATTATTGGCTTATTAGGTTTAATTGAAGGAAACGTTCAAGTTTCTTACAATTTCTAGTTTCGACATATCTTGCTGACCAGGAATCCGTCCTGGAATGCCAATTATTCGAGCTGCAAAACTAAGATTTTAATGACCTCATCGGAGTGTTATATTAGGGCCCCTGTTTGCAACCGCATCCGTTTAGTGGTGATCATTTTGGGAGCGTAAATTTCTCAGTAGCTGTACATTTTTTCTTCGGACACATTTAAGTGATGTGAATGTGCACTTTGTACCACGGTGGAGTATGAATTTGTTCGCAGAGTTAATGGATAGATAGATCGATCCTATCTAGTAACATGTCGATTGACTACTAAGTCAGCAAAAATATGGAAAGTTGCAATGGCAGATCGTTATGATCACTAAATTGTATTCATACTTACGACTTCTCGAAAGATTTGTAAGGGTTTCTCTCTTCTAAATTCTCATTGCAATCACATGTTAACTTCCACTTCAGGTTACATATACGTAAGAGATAAAGCCCGAGAACGGAGGTATTAAGCCATATACATACGGATTAATACAGATTTTCGAGGGGTTTATCTAACTTATTTTCCACCTAGCTCGGTTTTCTTTGTTCTTTTCAGGGGAATATATCACATAACCCCGTTCATTACAGTGTCATAAAAGCTGGGTGCGGCTTTGATTGTAACAGAGGAGAGGCGGGGCTGAAAACAATATCTGATAACAATAGCAAAACAAAGGATTATATATTCCCCTCAACATATTCCCTTCAACATATTCCCCCCAACATATTCCCCTAGACATATTCCCCTCAACATATTCCCCTCGACATATTCCCCTCGCCTTAGTCCCCTCGACTTATTCCCCTCATAATAGAATAACACAAACGGGAAGACAAAATAGGGCGTAACAAGGAAAACGCTCTCGCATCGGTCAATATTTTTTGTCTACAAGAAAGATAACTTTACCAATCATATTCCTACGTAATTAACTTGCCGATCGCGACCAAAAAGCGAAATGTTAATAACATTATTCGATGGTATCGTACCTCGATTCAGGTATTGGGTCTTTAATAATGTATGACGCCTCGTTTTACGCTTGAACCTGAATGAGATTCTGCCGCTTTCCCTTGAAAAACACACCGCAACCACCCCATTGATTTTCGAAAGATGAAGGCGGGCAGTTGCGCCATGGCGAGACCACGAGTACTGTTCATACGTTTTCTTCTCTCTCTCTCACTCTCTCCTTCCACTCATAACGAAGCAACGTGCTCAATGCAAATTTGGCAAAAGCAAAACATGTTTACCGTCTCGCTTCGTAATGTGCCGTGATCCCAATGCGGCCTTGCGGAATCATTTTTTTATGCATTTGAATTGAACGGAATGTTACTCTCCGAAAAATTAATAGTTTCTTTGTTTTAAAAAACCTCACAAGGTGGAAAATAAGCATGTTATTAACCAGTCCCTCGGGGATATGTGATATATTCCCCTCGTGGCGTTCCCTCGGGCTACGCCCTCGGGTACGCCACGAGGGGAATATATCACATATCCCCTCGCTCCTGGTCAATAACCCTTACTTATTTCTTGATATTATTCATGAGGTATAGCTTATATAAAGGTCGTCCTTCACAGGGTAATAATTGGCCACTTGTTTTTGTCATCTGTTTGTTTGTCTTTTTCTTTGATCCGACCGCAGACAACGACGTATTTCATTGCAAGTATTGTAACAGCATGGAGAATTTTTTTAGGTCACAATTTATTCAAACTATTCTTCTTACTTAGGCGAGAAACGGAAAACAATAGCACATTGTTTGTTTGCCGACAACAATCAAATTTCAAACCTTTTGTGTATGATTTTAGTCTTGTTATTTTTTGGGGGTCCAGTACACCTGTGAGAGCGGCAATGGATAGTGACGAGGAAATTTTCCTAACGCAAAATACTTTCTCTCAGTCGGAGAAGTAAGCGAACGAGATACATGTTGTGTTGAAGTCGAAAAGAAAGAAAATCCTGGTCGTAATATCGTGGTTGCTTGTGAAAACGAAGTCGAGCGGAGAAGACAGTCCAGAATACCGGCAAACACTTACTAAGTCTTTGGCGAGACATCAGATCCTTACAAAGATACAAGAGCTCCTGATGTCTCTAACAAAATTGAGATTTCTAAAGTATTAAAGTGTCGATTTGAAGGATCCGTAGCAGATAGGAGAGCCGAATCCTCGTTAAAAAGAGAAGTAGATCAATTAGATGATGACGATGTAAAAAGATTTTGCCAAAGATGATAACAACGCGACTGTGAAAGGATCAAACAATGTTGTGTTCCAGAATTGCTCGTTTGTAATATCCAAAAACTTAAAATTTTCTTAGAGTGAACACATAACCGGCATGATATATGGTATAATGCTGTATTTTCTATAGTTGCAGAACAAATTCTATATATGTCATGTGTTAATGTGTTTTCTCAGAATGTTTGGCGTGGTCAAAGGACGTGTTTGATTTACTTAAATTGCTCATTATAGAGCAGTTTTCAATTGAGTGTCGAAAGTAATGACACAATTGCTTTGGTTTTGCGTTGCTCCGCTTTGTGATTGGCTAAAAAATCTCGCGCCAATTTCTCGACCAATAAGAAGTAAAACCAAAACCAATCGTGAATTGCTTGCACGCGTTTTCCCGCGCTTGGCGCCGCCGACATGTAATTGCTTCGAGCTCTGATTGGTTCATTGGATTGTTTACGACTGCTAACAACAATACTAGCAACAACAATACTTTATTTTCACATTACCATGACATTTTTTTACAAGAAAATATATATCTAGCTAAACTAAAATTACTAAAACAATAGGACGAATAACTAAATATAAATAACAATTGAGGAAATGCCTAGTACAGTGTCTAAATTAACCATACAGTTTTCTAGTTAGACACTAGTCTTGTATAGTACCAATTCACATGTAGACATCTATTACAAACACATAAACACACACACACACACACTGCACACAAATAGCAAAAATAGCAAAAAAAAAAAAAATAGCGAAAATTAGAAGACGACTGGGGTTGGACAGTATATCTGTTTCGACAATAGATACCGTTTAACTTTTTTTTTGAAATCAAAATGACTAAGATCTTTGAATTCTTTTGGTAATTTTTCCCAAGAGTCAACTGCTAAAGCTGATGATGTTTTTTTTTTCCGATATTAGTCCTGAAGTGTGCTTTATAGAAGTTACCTCTTGCAGCATATCTAGTGTTACATGTATGGACATCACTGGCATAGCGAAGGTGGTTGTCGAAGATATTGGGAAGTTGCTTTTTATGCCACTGGTGTGAGAACTTAAGTAATTGTAATGTAAAAATATTTTGTACTGTAAGTAAGTCTAATAAGTTAAGTAGCGGAAGAGCACTGTCTGTATTTTTGCCATACAGAGAAGCAAAAAACATTAGGCGAACGATATGATTTTGTTTGACTTGGATTTTCCTCAGGTTAGATGCATAAACACTCCCCCAAGCAATAATCGCATATGATAAATATGGATATATCAAGTTGTAATAAAGCTGTTTAAGTTGTTTTAGGGGAAGATAGTGCCTTAATTTGAGGAAAATCCCTGTATTTCTTGAAATTCTTGAGCTTATATGAGAATATGTGGTATTTCCATGAAATTGTGTCATCTATTAACACACCAAGGTATTTTATGTAACTTTTCTTTTCTAATGTGTATTCAGAGCCATCATTGTTAGGAAGTTTTATGTTGAATATATCATTTAATTTCTTTTTTGATGATTTAATAATCATATAATTAGTTTTCTTTAAATTTATTGACAGTCTATTTATATCACACCATTCCTTTACTTTTAAAAGCTCTTGGTTAATTAGGGATTTAAGCTCGGTAGCATTGGAGGACGAGGCGAATATATTAGTGTCATCTGCAAAAATTCTGAAGGAAAGTTTTTCAGAGCAATTAGGGATATCATTGATGTAAATGAGAAATAGCAACGGCCCAAGCGAACTGCCTTGAGGAATACCGCAAACCATAGTTTGTCTAGATGATTCAGTACCAGCCATGGAGACGTACTGCTGTCTATTCGTCAAGTAGCTTGTAAACCACTGTAAGGGCAGTCCCCGTATCCCATACTTTTCCATTTTCTTTAGGAGAATACCGTGGTTAACAGTATCAAACGCTTTCGCGAAATCAAGGAATACCCCACAAGTGAAAAGGTTTTTGTCAATCGCATTCTTTAGATTATCTGTGATTTCAACTATTGCTTGTCAGTGGACCTCCCTTTTCTAAAACCAAACTGAAATTGGCATAGAATGTCATATTTGTCAACAAAACTTATCAACTGCTTGTAAACAAGCTTTTCAAATATTTGTGTAAAAGTAGAGAGTGTTGAAATTGGGCGGTAGTTTGTAGCGTCTGTACTTTCAACGCCTTTGTCTAGGGGTGTTACTTTTGACAGCTTCAGAATATCAGGGACAATGCCCTGTTCTAAGGATTGGTTGTATACTTTTGTTAAAGCTTTATAAATATGATTACAGGCAAATTTAACACATTTAATAGGAGGACCTATAGTTGATTTGTTTTCTTTTAGAGTTACAATCAAGTTATGTACTTCATGCTCATGTATAGGGGTAAAAAAGAGGCTATTTGAGAATGTTCTGCGAATGTAATTAGTGGGATTGGAGTTGTCATCATTAGGTTATTTGGCAGATAAGCTAGGACCAATGGTTGATCAATGACCAATGATTGGTCTGAGTAATTACTTTGGTTTTGGTTTTACGACACTCAATTGAAAACTGCTGTAAGTGGAAGGGATTTATTTGTATACAGCTGTTTGATTAAACGTTGTCATTGATCGGTCTCATCCCTACGCGACCAGACCGAAAAGGATTATGGGGAGAAATCAATTCACATTCAATAACTGCACATTATCAAAATACGGAACGTCCTTATCGAAGCGACTCTGGTTGTCTTTGCGTAACACGCGAAGACAAACATGAGTTTTGTTCTCCGTTGTAAACGCGATATAGAATAATTAATCATGCATTTTAATTCACCCATACTCCCTTTCGGTCTGGTCGCGTAGGGGTAAGACCGATCAGTGACAACGTTTAATCAAACAGCTGTACATGTATTGCCCAGGGCAGCAGGGCAATACACAGATAAATCTCGGGGATTTATATAGATATTGCCCTTGCATTTATAATTAGCAATTTATTCAATAGGCCATTTCCCAGATGCCTTCAGCCTCTCTATCAAAACGAGGCTTGGTGCGAAACCTTTCAGATGAAAATGAGTTTTCATTCACATGCAAATAAGTTTTGTTTGCATTTTAATGAAAACTCATTTTCATATGAAAGGTTTCGCACCTAGCCTCGCTTTGATAGAGAGGCTAAACGCAACTCGGAAATGGCCTATTCATTAGCCCCGCTCTTCCCTGCTACATTATCAAGCCCTCCCCGGACTTTCAGTTGGTTAAATATTCATGAAGTATGTAAGTTAAATAAAGGGTGTTGAATAACAAAAGAAAATGTGTGATTCATGAAATAATTACCTATTAATCCTGTCTTACTGGACGTGGTCGTCCAATCGCCTGGTCCCTTCTGGTTAAAAGCTCGGATGCGTATATCGTAATTTGTCTTACTCTGCAGGCCCTTGAACAAACAGCTGTGATTTGAAACGAAGGTTGTGCAGTTACGCCAGTCACCACTTGCTTCCTTTATCTGAACTTGCCAACCAGTCAGCGGTCCTCCACCAGAGTCTAAGGACGACGGGCGCCAAGTAATCACAAATTTTCCACACTGATTTTCTTTGACGTCACTCGAATTCGGTGGAAACGGAACACCTACCATCGAACGAGTTATAATTTAGTTTATTTACTCAAAATTGGGAAAAGTACGATAGTAACTTCGTAAAAACAAAACGCATTATTAAACGGTGCGATTTTCTCACAAAGATGCGCCATATGATTTTTATATTGTTTTGTATTATACTGAGCTATATACAAAATGATTGAATCATGATGTCAAGTGTGCGAAAATATTTTTTGCAATTTTTTTTGGAGAAGCTTAAATCAGAAATGATTTTGAATGCGTCGTTAATAGCGGTCATAGTTGTCAGTAGAATGCATGTACGAATGATTAATTTTAGTGAAAATAGGCAAACGTCACGAATTTGTAATCCGCATCCTTTCTATAAGCGGATCTTTGCTGACCTCATTCCCACATTTTGTTTCATTATAGGAAACGAATTTACTTTGGGGATTATGCACCATGTTAAAGATGAACTGACTTCAAAAGTTGAAAGAGCGTGTTAAAATATGCAATTTTTAGCACTTTTCATGCAAAATAGTTGGGTGGAAAAAAGGGCAAAAAGTTTGAGATTTTAAGCAGCACAGCACAAATTAGAGTATCTAATATATTGTGCTTAAATTTGCGGAAAAGCTAATTGAGATACACCCTTCGTGATAATGCGGAGTTGATTTTTTTGTAGATCGATTAGAGAATGAGCAGCATATGCTAATGGGGCAATCATTGTAATAACGATTCGACTATTTGGTAACAGTAAAACATATAATATCTGCATATATTGATTTTTCTCGCAAAAGTGTTGCGAACTAGTAACAAAACAAGTTGTTTAACACATTTATGTTGATACCTTTTTCTGTAAACAAGAAAACCGATTTTCCATCAGCGTAACTACTCCCACGTTCATTCCATGCTATGACCAAAATTTCGTACTTCTTGCTGCAGTTCAAAGGGAGACGGTACTTCGTCATGTTTGTCACTCTTAAGCTCTCTGTTTGCCAATTTATCTTGTGATTAGTCGAGGTCAGACATTCTCTAAAGTGAACTGTGTAACGAGTTATCGGGCAGTTGTTGTCTGAGGGAGTCTTCCATGAAAGTGCTGCATAACAACCCTCCTGGTAAGCTATGACATTGAACGCTTCAGGTACATCTAAAAGTGAAACAACGCAAAACGTGTGCTATTTTAGACTTTTAGACTGTTGCATGGAGTTTCGTAGCTATATGTTTATATTCTGTGAACAATCGATTTATTAATTGATTGCCTAATCTATTTACCTGCAGTAGTTGTTAATTGCTGTTTAGTCCAAAGACTAAAGCCCATATAGTTTTGTGCCCTGATGTGTACTTCATAAACAGCATTACTTTTGACATTCAGTTGTTTGGAATGAACGTCACTTGACAGGTTGAACGATTTACTTTGGATACTCTCCTTGAGTGATATTAATTTGATCTGATATCCATTGATATTGGGTTCTGCGGATGATTTCCATTCAACTCGCATGGCACGTCCGCAATCGACGGTTACCAGTTTTACATTTTCAGGAGGTGATGGAACTTTGGAACTCACTAAAAAAGTAATCATGATAATGTTGTTCAATACCGACGCTACGTGAGCAGTTCAAAGCGAGGCAACCTAACACAATGCAGCAAGACCAACATCACATTTAATCTACCACCGCATTGAACTGTTCGTCCGATTGGTCAAGTCGTGAATTGGATATCTTATTTTAAGGTGGTTCGATACAGTTTTCTGGAGACCATTTACAACAACATTTACGTTTTGGTTAAATCATTGATTTATTTTTAGATCACTTAGCTGCCGGTCGTTTAACTGGTACGTTGATTTAAGGTGGTTCGATACAGTTTTCTGGAGACCATACCAGTGCGCACTGCATTCCTCCGTGATTTATACTTTCGTTGTGATCTGCTGTGCATCTATTATTATCTATATTCGAGCATGATTGTACCTTATTACTCTCCTTGCTACTTTCCAGATTCCCTTAAGTCTCTTTTTAGGATTATTTTGAGCAATAAATGCCCTTTTGCGTTTTGAAAACCTTTTTCCAGCAGGCGTTTTGAACGCAAAAGAAAACAGATGTAAAGATGCAATGTTTCAATCACGGAAGAATGTAGTGCGCATTGATTTGAAATCATTACTGAGAATAATTAAAAAGGTCAATTTGTAACGCCAATTTTCGGCCGGTTCGTACGTCGTCTTCATCTTTAAATTTAAAGGCGTTCCAGTGAATCAATGCCAATGAAACTTTAAGATAATATTTTGCACATCGGTAAGCATGGACAGTAAATGTTTTAAAAAAATCCATCGAGCCGTTTCTAAGCAAAAGCAATTAAAATCTAAAATTACCCAAAAAATGCACATGATACGACGTTAGGAAAAAGGTAGTTCTCAAGATCGCAAAAGAGAAAGTAAACAATTAAACTTTCAAGGTTTACAAACATAACATCAAGCTACTTTTTGACATTATCATTAAGTAACTTCACAAAACCAGTGTTAATCTCTCGATCAATTTAATACCAGTTACACAAATAGTAAGGTTTGAAATTTTATTGTGATTTATTTCAAATTCAAACATACAGAATTTTTTTTTATTCTTGCAAAATACATATGCCATATGCCATATTTTAAGATGCCTATGTGGGATCTTCAATGCGACATCTTAAACGCGCTAAATTTCACTCTTACTGATTTCTAAGTTTCTTGTTTATCGTCGTCATGGTAATATCGATTTTATCAGACAATATATCTTGCCAAACTTCAATTGGTGAAAATTCCACGTTGATCTGACTTGGAGAAGGCCGCTTAAAAGCCGATTGAAAAAATGTTGGTATGGTCTCCAGAAAGCTGTATCGAACCACCTTAAATCAACGTACCATTTAAACGACCGGCAGCTTAGTGATCTAAAAATAAATCAATGATTTAACCAAAATATGTATTAAGCTGAAACCTATCAGCTAATCAATCACCTAAACAATCAGAACAGGACAACTAAAAGACCGTGCAAGCAATAAATAATACATTTCATTAGTTCATCCATCCATCCATCCATCCATCAATGAGTGATTCAGTCCATCAGTCAACCAATTAATCAATCAATCAATCAATTAATCAACCAAGCAATTGATCAATGGGAGGATGGATCTGGCCATTTATATATCATGGAGACGTTTGGATTGCACACGTGATGTTTTTCATTCATTCATTCATTCATTCATTTATTCATTCTTCAATAGAATATTACAAATAGTAGCTCAAAGAATGAGTGGATAGAGTGAACATGTTCATGCGATTTCAAACCTTATGTGGAATCTATCCGAGAACACCTGTGTCTTATTTTAGTCATATATAAAATGTCTGAAATAGCCGATGGAAAAAAGTTCATCGGTGACTTTTTAGGTTCAATAGTGGATTTGGGAGAGGAAACCCATCTTTTAATACTATGTTCTAAATACCACTGGAACTACGTTCACAGAGCACCGCATATCCTCCACCCTTACCCAACCCCTTGCAACCCACCATCCCCATCCCAAATGATCGGACAGGCCCTGTCTACATGTAATTTACTTTGATGGCGAATCTAGGAAAAAGACTAAGAAATGAAATGAAACGAAATGGAATAAGAAAAGTTCAACAAACAGATCATTGCATTTACGTTTGAAACTTAGCATAAACCCAACCATTATAATCTTACCAAAGTCAAAAAAAGAAACATCCTTTTCCACAAGAATCGTTCCTGACATCTGCAGTCCGCACTTGTATTGCCCTAAATCCTGACTAGAAACGTTTCTAATTTGAAGAGCAACCAAACCTTTGTATTGTTGACAAGAATCTGGTGTTGAGAAACTGGCAAATATTTCATACTTTCCATAGGCATCTTTCTTTATTTCACCACCATCATTAAACTTCCACTTCCACTGGTATGAATACCTTTGTTTATAGTCTAAGCGGTAAGCCTTGCATTTCAAAGTGACATTGCCATTTGAGCCCATTTCAGGAGTCGATGCAGTCAGTATAGGTAGTATTGGTGGACCTAATGTGCAACAACAACATAAATAGTAAATAACTTAACCCTCGCACGTACACGTAAAATGTTTTGAAAATAATTTACGTTTAATAGATAGCCTTTGATGTACTGTAGGATAGTATATGGAGCTTCTGGGAATATTGACGTCATCCAAATTTAGCGAAACAAAGAGGAAAATAGCAAAATTATGCTAGAGTTGTAAAATGAGATATAATTACACACTTTTCTACTTTTTGGTTAGAATATACATATTATATTTCACCAAAAACGGTTAAAGCACGAATTTTTATGCAAAAATGTCTCCACCTAATACTATAAAAGGGGTCATATATCGTTACCATAGGAACCGATTCTCTCCAAACTATGCCAAAATTTGCCCTAGGGATAGACGAACAGCTAATAAAGATAGCAAACAGCGGTGATAAACATGGTAAACCAACGCATTTTTATAAAAAAATATATTGAAGTTTCGTATGCAAAGCGACATACATTTTCAAAAGTAACCGTTAGCTACCGTTACACTGTGTGAAAACTGTTTATATATCAAAAGTAGGGGTCTGGAACCAAGATTAAGAAAAACAATGTTAACAGAAATTTAATAGTACGGACTGTCAGTCCTAAGAAGCTACAGCTAATAAAGCATCAACTTCTCACTGCTGACGTTAACATTTAAAGAAGCTGTAGGAAGGAAGGCTGAAAATAATATTCCAGAACACACGCCGCATCAAACCCTTCTTTCCATACAAAGACCGCCTGAACCGCTCTCAAATGTCTAAAGTTGTCTACAAAGCTGGTTTCTGGGATTGCGATGAATTCTACATAGGGAAAACAAAACGACGACTTCGTGACAGAAAAACCGAACATTTCAAGGCCCTCCCCAAAAGTGACCATGGTTTTCCCTATCGGACTCTCACACGGCAAATATGTAAAACAGTGAAGTGCTTTTTTATATTGTAAATACTGATTTTTTTAACCACGTATTATCGACTTACTACGGTAACCATGGGAATAGACTTGGATGGGATAGGACCTCGCTCTGAGGGGATTGTTGGCCCCATTGGAAGTGTCCCATAAGGACCTCGCTCATGGGGGATTATCGCTTTCTGGGAAGGATTACATGAAATCCTCACTCATTGGGGGGACTTCTGGGGAGATTTTTGCTCGCTCAGGGGGAGGGCCCTTTGGGGAGGACGTATGTTCTCACTCATTGGGAGCCCTCTGTAGAGATTGTTGGCTCGCTCAGGGTGGGGGGCCCTTTGGGGAGGATGTATCCTTGCTCAGTGGGGATTGCCCTCAGGGGGGAGGGGGACTCGATACAGGCATCGTCCCGGGGGATCTCGGCCCTTTGGGGAGGCAGGTTCCCAATTTAGTTTAGCCTGACCTGTATACAATTTTTGCCGGAATGGAGTGCTTCCTTCACTTCCCCTTTATCCCACAATCTGTTGTTGCCTCACTTACTCTCATTGGTTGGGAACATTAATAAACAGTTTTCAAACACTGTAACGGTTACTTTTGAAAATTTATGTCGCTTAGCATACGAAACGTCTAGTTTTTCTTTATAACAAGAGGCTGCAAGCAGCCTTTACTCATGCGCATGCGTAAGAAAATTTTATGATATATTTTAAACATGATAAGAAGATGTCCGACATGGAGAAGAGTTACTCCTTTCATTCAGTCATCGTTCCTGAAAACCACGTTGTTTACTATTGAATGTTGTGGACATGAAGACTGTACCACAATGAAGCCAGTGATTCTTCTAACTGTTATATATACCAAACGTGAACATAGTAATGTATGTAGGGTTGTAGGAGATTCTGTCGTGACACCTAAGTAACGCTCTTTTACCGGAAGTGAGAATAGCCGGAAGTCACTAAACAGGAAGTGTAAATGGCAAAGACGTCAACCGGAAGCGCACAATTTCAAATATGCGTGCATAAATTTGCATGCAAAATCGTGACACAAAAAATTAAAATAATAAAAATAACAAGAGGCTCCTAGCAGCCTATACTCATGCGCATGCGTAAGTAAGATAAGAAGATGAGAAGAGATTGATAAGAAGATAAGAAGATGATAAGAAGATGTCCGACATGGCGAAGAGTACTCCTTTCATTCAGTCATCGTTCCTGCAAACCACGTTGTTTACTATTGATTGTTTTGGAAATGAAGGCTGTACCACAATGAAGGGAATATCGTAAAAAGGGTTGTTGTTGTTCATCGTGGTGAACACACCAGTAAAGAAGTATTTTTTCGTTTGTCTCACGATGTAGTCACTTCCGATGTGGATCGCGACGTTTCGACTGCATACTGCTAGTCTTCTTCAGGCGATGGGGTCGACTGGTTACGCGTCACCTTATGAAGCACGATGTTCCGCTGTGATTGGTTGGTTTTCAACAGCTGTGACTGGCGCATTTTGATCCTCGTTGTTTCGGCGAATTGTTCCGTCGGCGGTCCGTAGTCGTACGGCTCTCCTGTTGTTGTGTTTCTTGATCGTGGGCATCCATGCTTCTGGAATTTCTATTCCACTGTCCCTGTTGATGTTGTTAGGGTTAAGTCTTATGTGGATCGCCTCTTTGACCCTGCGTGTGTACCAATGAGGATCACGATCAATAAACTTTACTTCATTCCAAAGCGGGTGGTGTCCGGTGTTGCTGGCGTGCTCTGAAACGGCGGAGGTCTGGGTACGGGCGAATCGGATGTCTCGGTCATGCTCTTTTATTCTGTCTTGCATAGGTCTTCCAGTCTCGCCGATATAAACTTTACCGCATTCACAGGGGATTCTGGCAAAACTATGAACCGGAAGTGTACAAGTTAAAATATGCGTGCATAAATTTGCATGCAAAATCGTGACACAAAAAATAAAAATAAGAAAAACAAGAAAAACGGAGCCGAAACCTTACCTCATGCCGCTACGCGCATGAGTAATAACAAGAAAAACGGAGCCGAAACCTTACCTCATGCCGCTTCGCGCATGAGTAAAAATGCGTTGGTTTACCGTGTTTATCACCGCTGTTTGTGTTTCATTTCTTATCAAGTTACGATGGCCAAAGAACAAGAGTTTATATGATAAAGATAGCAATGTACTTACAAAGAATGTTCTTAAAAAATCGAAGGAAATCCGAGGGTCATTAGCATTTGCAATTTTTAAAGTTTCCACGTCACATAACAAGGAAATTGCATCATTACATTTTGGATCCGCCATCTTGGATTTCTGGATTTCTCCAAAACTTCGTAAAGCCGTCCAAATTGACCCAAAAATAACCAAAACCAATAAAGATATTCTAAAATAGCACAAACATGTAAGAGCTATGACAACAAAAAAGGTAAAAAAATTGGAAATTTTGAAAAACACGGAGAATATAACTTCAAGATCATTAATGCTATGTGTTTCTAAGGCATAACTTCAAGGGCATTAAAGCTGTGATAATGAAACCAAGAGTGTATAGATTATATATGGCACGTCCAAAAACGTCAAAAACTACATGTATTCTTTTAAATCTAATTAGTTCTAAGAATCACCTTTTTACTAAGATTTTTACAACTTACATGTGTTTATAGTTTTTAGTGTATTATATAATTCTTAGCGTAATTTTGTAATTTTTTTAATATTTTAACTCAGTTTTTAACCATTGTTATTTAACAGGGCCTCGCAGAATACCACTACAATAGTGAAGTGAGCTCCCTTTATAAAGATTGTTATTGTTATTATTATTATTATTATTATTATTATTATTATTATTATTATTATTATAAACGTTCCTTTGCGGTCCGCAAAATGGGATGATGATGTCATATGACGTGGGTAAGTAATTTGTTGTACACAGCCGCCATCTTGGATTTCTCCAAAATCTCATAAAACCGTCCACATTGACCAATTAAGAACGCTAAATGGCATAAAAATGTAAAAGTTATAATTCACCTTATTCCAAAATGGCGGCCATTTGATTATTCTTTTATATCCATGTAAATTAGCCCTCTTGGCCTCGTCAGCATGTGCAAAATACAAAAGAATTTTCAAGTGAAAATGAGGCGAAGAGGTCTAATTAACATGCATATAAAAGAATAATAAATTGGCCGCCATTTTGGAATAAGGTGTATGACAAACTTGTTCTTAATTTATTGAAAGGTAAAACATGCAAATGTTGCATGGAAATATCAGGTCACGTGTACATTTTTGCTAGATAAATTTTAGGAAAACTCAAGCAGTTTGATGGCGTTTGATTTCATGTTAAAAGAGTTATAAATGCTGAACGTTAGTGCAAATACTTCGTTCCCTCCAACCCCCGCCCACGCTAAATAGGGTTAACCTTCCATCTTGGGCTGGGGTGGGCCATAACACCCAGAATTAGAAGTTCAGATGGTGGAGTATATTAGGATGAACGAAAAAAAGATTCATTTCCTCTGAATGGATCAAAATCAATCCACATCAAGTGAATTATACGGAGTTTAGAACGATTATTAACCCTATCCAGACCGGGGGGGGGGGGGGGCTTTTGGAGCCCGCTCGAACTTTGACGTTGTGTCGTTTCAAATCGGTCGATGCAATGATCACCACCAAATTTGGTGACTTTTCCTAAAATTTATCTGGAAACATTTTCCCGTTAGCATCCTTTGTCCATCGACATTGATGTTACCATAGCAACTGCTTTTTGACACCTATGTTTTACAAAATTAGCAGTTTTCTTATTGAATTAATATTTTTCACTTAATTTAGCAATAATTGATCAAATTATGTATAATTGTTTATTAATTAAGATTAATTAACGGTAATTTTAGGAAAATGTGGAATATGAAATGTCAAAATCCAGGATGGCGGATCGAAGTTGTACTAAGGTCTTTTCTCCCTATAATTTTATTATTGAATTGGTTCATATTTTGGATTGTAAAACATTTACCCACAATAAACTAGGCTTTAGTAGTCCATATGCTTTATTTTTCGGTGTTTTTACCGAAATAAACACGTTTGGACTAATTCAAGATGGCGGATCCAAGATGGCGGATCCAAGATGGCGGGTAATAAAATGGGAAATTTATTTACCTGTCTGTGTAATTCCATTATCTCTAAACATTTGTTGTCAAAATATCATAAAAATGTCCATTTCACTCGAGAAAGCTTTTATGAATTCATTAGGTACATGAAAAGCCATAATTTGCAAAGTTATCTGTTCCAGTTTTTAAGAAAATATACATATCACTTCTATGACGTCACATGCTGTTACCATGGCAACAAAGTGTACGAATTCATTAACTTTTACTCTTGCGTCAATATGTGAAAGTTTGGTATGAACACTACCGTTTGTTTCAGAGATATGCCTTATAAAACGTTTCAGTTGGTTATTTCATTGTATATGACGTCATAATGACGTCACTGTTATTTTTAACAACAAAATAGTGTTAGTAAACATAAGACTTTTATCAAATAGGTAGTTGTTTAAGTACTGTTGTTATATGTTCAAAATTGAGAAAATATTGATGAAAGACTGTTTTAGCCAATAAAATCGACTATATGACGTCATAATGACGTCACTTTACGTCATTATGACACCAAAGTATCTGTAGTTACTAGAATTCATGACAACATTATCCTGTGTAAATTTGGTGGCCATAGCATAAGCGGTTTCAAAGTTACATTGGGGGTGCTTCTGGAGCCCCCCCCCCCCCCCCCCCCCCCCCAATCTGAGACGGTCAAAAAAAGCCCGGTCTGGATAGGGTTAACTGACTGGTAGACAAATACATTAGAGAGATTAAGGTTTGCGTATTTTCCTCCCGCGAACGGCAGGGGCTACACACAACTTTTGCCGCCTGGCGTTTGCTGTTTCTACGTGAAAGTGAGTAGTTTCGCGTTTGTCATGAACATGTGAATTATTTTTGAATTTCCTAGTGGATTTATTTAACGATTCCAGGAAAAGTAAAGACAATGGACTGCAAGCTGGCGTTTGCCGTTTGCCGTTTGCCGTAGAACGCGGTGCTTAATCTTTCTAATGTTGAGCAAAAAGAAACCTAGGGTATATATTTTTGTGATATGGTTAGTTTCTCTTTGCTAAAAGCCGCAATGTACAAAAGGATTAAGGGATTGACAAACGAAAAATGCTTACAAGAAACCGTGACGGAGATAGTGCGTCTCTTTGTTCCGTGCTCGTTTTTAGCTTCGCAGGTGTAATTTCCAGTATGTCTTAAGTCCACGTCAGAAATACGAAGGGTCAACCTTTTAGAATATCCCTCGGTGTTTTTCTCAAGAAGAATCGTCTGGTTCATATCTCCATCGGTGAGTTCTTTATCATTCCGCAGCCATTTGACTATTGGTAAAGGAAAACCTGATGCGACACAGTCAAAGCCATGATTTTTGCCAGCGAAAAGAGAGGAATCGTCTGTTAATTGAATCGATGGGCTGTCTGAAAACAACAGTCAGGACATTATTTTCAATACACCAATATCACGCTGGCATGACATGAAAATATATTTACTTTAATGGAGAAAAGAGTCCAGTATCAAAATCAGCACATCAATATTAGTAAAACTGTAAAGTTTCGTAAAGATTGCTCGTATACTGACGGAGATATGAGCTTTCGAAACTTAGTACTCTGGCCTAATTTTTACAAAGAAATGTATGGGAAAAACACGAAAACGAGGCTGGACGGGCAATCTATGCCCGAACACCATACATTTCTTTGTAAAAATGCTCAGTTTCAAAATTTCATATCTTCGTCAGTTTTCTAGCAATCTTTACAAAACTTTGTAATATGGATATGCTGAATTTGATGCTGGGCTCTTTTTCCCAATAAACCAAATATATTTTTGTGCCATGCTAGCGTGATATTGGTCTATGAAGAGGGATGTTTTCTCTTCTGGTTTCCCCTCATTCTCATCAAGAATTAGAAAGTTAGTGCCTTTAAGATCTGTGCCGTTATTAAAGTAATGTGGTTACAACATAACGTAAGTGACGTCAACGTTTAAGTTTCTTAAAGTGACATTGTTACGACACGAGGTTACGGGAATCTTGTAATCTGATTGGCTGTTAAACATTAGGCACACCAACGGTAGTACAAAGTCTCTGATAGGTTTCGCGTAATCCCTCGCATATTAGAGACATTTAGCTACAGGTTTTCGGCTTGCAAACGTCAAACTGCAAACGTCTAGGAGTCACGTGACCAGGCGTTGACTTCACGTTTGAGGTTTTCAACGCACGTTTTCGACGGCAGGAGGTAGGTTTTCACGTTCGTAATTTCCCTCAAGGTTTCTTTGCTTTTCTTTTCAGTTATCTCACGTATTGACGGTACAAATATGTAACGTAGTTATCTGTCTAGATATAGAGAAGAAATTTAAGTCGAAACAGTGCATGTTGAGCATTTTGTCTTCTCTCGAAACACAAGCGGCGATCAACACCGAGCGAGTGAAAACCTCTAGCTAAACCGGTAAAAGTTGAGATACCTCGAACGCCAAACGCCTAACCTGAAACTGCCGTTTGCAGTTTGCCGTTCACGTGAAAAACCTATAGTTAAATGTCTCTTTTGATCTGAAAGCCATCGCAAAGGAACAAATCCACTGAAGCAGACGTAAAGCAATCTTTCACCCAGAGTTAATTCCCGTCGTTTTAGGAGAATTGACACAACTTCTTTCTATCGTGGTATTGACTTTTGGTTTGACGCATGCTGGTCTTACTTGGAGCAGAAAAATCCAACAGAATTGGAGTAAGTATTGTATTGTGTCCAGAAATGTTCATTCGAAAGTAAGCATTAATTTTCAAGCTAGCGCGAAAACAACACCGTAGATTTTGTTGTTGTTGTTTTTTTACGTTTTGCGAAAAGCTTAAGAGGCAGTCTCTGTAAAAGCGGTCTGGCCGATCTGGTTTGAAAAATAGATTCCGCTCATTTCTCCAGTATTACAAGACTACCTTGTGGTTATAATAAAAACACGCTTGATCGGATCTTTCAAATTTTTCGATTTTCAAGAGACTTTCGGTTCATCCGTGTAAACGCTCATGAAGGCTTACATTTAACACAAGCTAACACCATCTTAGCACAAGCTGACATAGGCAGCCAATGGCTAACTCGTGGATAGATGTTTTGATAGACATTCAGGGATGATGGTGCTGCATTTTACCAAACTTTAATAATGGAGTTAACAGATTACAGCTAAAGAGTAAGCGATCAAGATTTCAGAATTTATCTGCCACTAAAAATTATTCTAGCAGTCTAAAGCGAAGCGAAATCGCACGATGACTCGTAATATCAGTTCAGTGTAACTTTGACTGGGATAAATTATAATCCTTCATGCTGACCTTTGAGAACTCATAACTCGAATAATATTCCATCGATTCGCTTGAATTTAAGACTGAATTACGGCTAAAGAGTAAGCGATCAAGATTTCAGAATTTATCTGCCACTAGAATTTAATTATCGAGCCTTTCAAGAAAGCGTTGAAGCTATCCGAGATGCCAGCTGTTCTCCTCATCGTTACGTTCGACTAAGTTTGAAGAATAGTTTTAAACTTATCGCCAGTACATCTGCTATAGATGGTTTTCACTCACGTGACCTTCAGTCCTGTGGGACTCAAATGATAAAGGCCATGGCGGCCATGTTGGTGCACATAACAAAAAAAGTTCATTAAAATTCTTTTGTAGGTGTGCACCAACACGGCCGCCGTGACGTAACGTGAAAACCACCTATTCTGTTTAGCAAAAAATTCACTCAACTCGTTTGTGAAATAATATTTGCTTGTATGCTACACATTTGTCATCAGTCCTGCGTCACCACGGAATACCATGAGAAGCACGCGCGCTTGCTTAATGAGCCATTGCACGCTCGCTCGCCAACCTTTCTGGAACCTAGCGAAAATGCTGTCGGATATTAACGCAAATATGATTCATGATGATTCATGACGGAGGAAGGATTCGAAAAAACGTACTACCACAGGAAACCCAAACGCTGTATTACCTATAACATAATCATTTATCTACAAATCTACTCACTTTTGTCACAGTGGCGATTTTTGTCGCCGTGACGGGAGAAAGAAACAGGACATACGTCCCAATTGATATCAATCCCCCATGGAGACCAGACCACAACACCGGGGACTACGTCCCCTACTCTTTTTCGAACAGTGATGTGGGTTCTTTTACGTCCCCTACTATTTTAATGTCAGAAGGTGTAGGAGACAAGGCCAACGGCTTAAAGTCACCACCCAATGACGCGATCATCTGAACTGAGACAAGGTGTTTGAGCACAGACAGCATGATCTTACCAGTTATTTAAGGACCCTGGTTAGTGGTCCGGCCGGGATTCGAACCCGCGACCTCCCGCTCTACAGACTGGCGCCCAACTAACTGAGCTAACCAGGAGGCGGTTAGCCTCCTGGTTATTTCCCTGTGTCTTATTGAGTCGTTTTGGAAGCGATTTGAATCAGAGCGAAGACGGTTGACCTTGCACGTTTCAAATGAATTATCGTGTCTGCCGCTTCGTAAATACGACGCACCTATTACGCCTAAAGTTTCCATGCATTATTATCAACTCAAGTTTCCATTTATACCATAACCATTTATATTAACTATCCTTGGGGAGAATCTCGGGTTTCAATTTACACACCTTTTTATAGTTAACCCCTCCAACTACGGTAGCCAACTAGCCAAAGTCTAGTAAAAATTCAGTCTTGACCACGGATTTTGGCTTTCACTAGCCATTCTGGTTAGTTATTTAAAAAATGGTACTGCACTGGACGGAAATGAAACTGAAAATTATTTCAGATCAATCGCAATTTAAGTAAATTGAGAAAACAGAAAGTAGCACATAGACTGTAATTATAAACGGCATCATATTATTTAATGCTATAAAGAATGATTTTCCTTTTCTGTTACGAAAGCAACGAAGGAAAGAATCAAACTGCTTTGCGCTGTTGATGCGTGAAATCAAGCGGAACTTCCAGGCATCCCGTTCATTTAGCATAAATAATGAGGTCAAAGAGGTCACATACACGTTTTTCCAAATAGTAAGTATCTTTCTTGTTCGAGAGTTTGAATGATTTTGAAATTGATTTGGTTTTTATATTTACAAATTCAAAATAAGTTAAAACGGAGTAAAATATGTTCAATTAGGTTGAAAAAGAAAACCAATAGCAGTACTAAATGTCTGGGAGATTTTTTTTCCTCCTTTAACTGTCGCTGTAACACCCCCCCCCCCCCCCCCCCCCCACAAACTCTACGATGTCAGGAGTATAAACTGTTCGTTCCTTCCAGCCAGGTTTACCGGGAAAATACGTCTCGTGTTGTATATTGTAAGTTGTGTTTACAATATTGGATACAATTTGCCTTGATAATCCAACAATGCGTGCGATTTGTTCTTGTTTTGCACCAGACGACCATTATTCTCTCTCTTTTCTCAACCGAGGTGGTAAATATTATTGCGATGTACGTGAGCCATAATTGAAGAAGGACGTGTTTTCACAAAATTCGCAATTTGCAACTGACAACGAGTTTAAAATGGGAACTTGCTCGCGAAAGTTGCAACTTGCTCACACAACTTCCATCTTGCTCGAAGCAAAAATGTAAACCACAACATGTTCATTGAAAGTCTAATTACCTTAGGAGAACAAAACTGCAAAGTAGCAATACAACTGTAGTTGATCACAAATTTAATTCTAGAGCATGATGCAAGATGCAGACCCTCAGGTTTTTGTTTTACTTCCACCTAATTTACTCTGTCAAAGATCTACATCTTCGCGCTTGAAATACATGTAGAGTGAAACAGGTGAAACGAAAGGCAACGTCATATTTAAAACCTCTTATAAGTTAAAATGCGGACAAAACATGTCGAGAGCAATCTTAAATCCATTTATTAACTTCGAAAATTCCCACGAAAGCGACTACCGAGCTGATATTTAATTTTTTCAGCCCTCAGAGTCGCATGACTTTTGCCAATCTGTTTGCAGCTGTTGAAAACAAATACGCTTAATAATTGTAAACTGGTTAGATGTGCACAATATCAAATAGAATCTAATAATCAATTGGATCAATCGCCTCAAAAGGTCTAAAATAACCCTGAACCCTGTCCAGTTGGACATTAAGTTGAAAGTTAAACTTAAGCTTATTACTAATTTTAAACTCAAGTCACTTACCTTTCTTGTCCTTCTCGGCTATCATCGCGACCAGCGAAATACATGTACACTCTAAGCAGACTTCTTTGCGCTGCATCGTAAGTTAGCCACGAAAAGAACAGTTTGCAAAGCAATTTCGCTAGCCTTTTTTCGCTAAACAGGACTCTGAATCGAAGAAATCTGTAAAATAAATTTTCTGTGCTGACGCGTGCGAGCGGCTGTCGTGAAAACTCCAACCAGTCCTCCCGCTGACCATGTTCTGCAAACCCGAGCGGGGGAGGGAAAGTGGTCCGAGGGGAGTGGGGTGGGGTAATAACAAAAAATCTAACCCCTGATCGGTATGAAAGAAAAAATGCTACAGAAAAACTGCCAACGCCATTGGTAAGAGGTAAGATAAAAACCACTTATGCAGATTTGTTTATAGATTTAAACTGAAACGGTCTAAAGGATGGATTTCCAACGTGTAAAACTTTTTTCGTTACCTTCATTTTTACTCAATTTTACTGGAGGATTAGCCTGTTCCAGGCTCCGAGATAGTGGGGAACGCAAGTAAAAAAAAGAGAGAGGGTAAAATCGCGGGGGAACTGGGAGAGGGAGGTCGGCGGAGCCTGTAAATATTTATTTGCCGACGCTCTTCCGCCCTCTTTTCGCAAGTTTTGCGATAATCCAATTTTCTGTCGTCAAAATGTCAATTAACAGAAATAGTTCTCGGATTTCTCGCGCGAGTATTTTGCGCAAAAGCACGTACAAGAACGCGAGGAAATCCGCATGTATTGCAAGACGCGTACACCGACGAAAAAACTGTCCTCGAATCTCGATAGGAGAGACGTAGCATGTAGAGAAACCAGGGAGCCAAGAGTTTGTTTGTTCAGTGTTGTGAGAAATAAGGAATTGCTGGCGTTTTCTGGAACCGAGATGCTGGAGATTCAAATATTTCAAACCGGATACAATGACGCCAAACGTCTGACAATGGAGGTACTGCATAGCTCCGAAAAACACGTCAACTTAAGCGCAGAATAAACTCTGAGGAACTAAAAACAATTGCAAGATACCACTATTCCAATATAGACCGTGACTATCGCATAAGACTTGGAGCTTAGACTCTTTTAGCCGTGATGAAGAAACACTGTCTCGCAAGTTATGCTAACCGCAGACTTGCGCTCACATTAAATCACGGACTGAGAAATGAACTGATCCTAAGCATATCTTTATTTTGATCGAAAAGGAAAAATATCTCAGGCACGTACTTGGGACAGACTTATTCTAAAGCTGGACTAAAATGCTTTTAGCGACGAGCAGGATTTGTGTTAGGCCGGTATATACTCTGTGTTAGCACACCATATAGTCGCCCTCTATTGTAGTGCTACAGTGATGTTGTGTACTATATTATGTTGTATCCGTTTTATTCTTGTTTATACCCACACACCCATCACTGACCTTACCTGTCCTTATTCGTCCTTATCTGTCCTTATTCATCCATTTTTGTCCTTATTCGTCCTTATGTGTCCTTTTCTGTCCTTATTCGTCCTTTTCTGTCCTTATATGTCCTTATTCGTCCTTATCTGTCCTTTGCTGTCCTTATTCGTCCTTATCTGTCCTATTCTGTCCTCATCTGTCCTTATTCGTCCTTATCTGTCCTTTACTGTCCTTATCTGTCCTATTCTGTCCTCATCTGTCCTTATTCGTCCTTATCTGTCCTTATTTGTCCTTATTCGTCCTTCTTTGTCCTTATTCGTCCTTATCTGTCCTTTTTCGTCCTTATCTGTCCTCATCTGTCCTTATTCGTCCTTATCTGTCGTTTTCTATCCTTATTCGTCCTTTTCTGTCCTTATCTGTCCTTATTCGTCCTTATCTGTCCTTTGCTGTCCTTATTCGTCCTTATTTGTCCTTATTCGTCCTTTGCTGTCCTTATTCGTCCATATTCGTCCTTTTCTGTCCTTATTCGTCCTTATCTGTCTTTATCTGTCCTTATTTATCCTTATTTGTCCTTATTCGTCCTTGTCTGTCCTTATCTGTCCTTATTAGTCCTTATCTGTCCTTTTCTGTCCTTATTCGTCCTTATCTGTCCATATCTGTCCTAATTAGTCCTTTTCTGTCCTTATCTGTCCTTATTCGTCCTTATCTGTCCTTTGCTGTCCTTATTCGTCCTTATCTGTCCTTTGCTGTCCTTATTCGTCCCTATTTGTCCTTATTCGTCCTTATCTGTCCTTTTCTGTCCTTTTTCGTCCTTATTTGTCCTTATTCGTCCTTATCTGTCCTTATTTGTCCTTATTTGTCCTTATTCGTCCTTGTCTGTCCTTATCTGTCCTTATTCGTCCTTATCTGTCCTTTTCTGTCCTTATTCGTCCTTATCTGTCCTTTCCTGTCCTAATTCGTCCTTTTCTGTCCTTATCTGTCCTTATTCGTCCTTATCTGTCCTTATCTGTCCTTATTTATCCTTATTTGTCCTTATTCGTCCTTGTCTGTCCTTATCTGTCCTTATTCGTCCTTATCTGTCCTTTTCTGTCCTTATTCGTCCTTATTCGTCCTTATCTGTCCTTTTCTGTCCTAATTCGTCCTTTTCTGGCCTTATCTGTCCTTATTCGTCCTTATCTGTCCTTTGCTGTCCTTATTCGTCCTTATCTGTCCTTTGCTGTCCTTATTCGTCCTTATTTGTCCTTATTCGTCCTTATTTGTCCTTATTCGTCCTTATCTGTCCTCATCTGTCCTTTTCTGTCCTTATTCCTACTTATCTGTCCTTATTCGTCCTTATATGTCCTTTTCTATCCTTATTCGTCCTTTTCTGTCCTTATATGTCCTTATTCGTCCTTATCTGTCCTTTGCTGTCCTTATTCGTCCTTATTTGTCCTTATTCGTCCTTTGCTGTCCTTTTCTGTCCTTATTCGTCCTTATCTGTCCTATTCTGTCCTCATCTGTCCTTATTCGTCCTTATCTGTCCTTTACTGTCCTTATTCGTCCTTTTCTGTCCTTATCTGCCCTTATTCGTCCTTATCTGTCCTTTGCTGTCCTTATTCGTCCTTATCTGTCCTTTTTCGTCCTTATCTGTCCTCATCTGTCCTTATTGGTCCTTATCTGTCCTTTTCTATCCTTATTCGTCCTTTTCTGTCCTTATCTGTCCTTATTCGTCCTTATCTCTCCTTTGCTGTCCTTATTCGTCCTTATTTGTCCTTATTCGTCCTTTTCTGTCCTTATTCGTCCTTATCTGTCCTTATTCGTCCTTTTCTGTCCTTATCTGTCCTTATTTGTCCTCATATGTCTTTATTCGTCCTTATCTGTCCTTATTTGTCCTTATTCGTCCTTATCTGTCCTTTTCTGTCCTTGTTCGTCCTTTTCTGTCCTTATTTGTCCTTATCTGTCCTTTTCTGTCCTTATTCGTCCTTATCTGTCCTTTTCTGTCCTTATTCATCCTTATCTGTCCTTATTCGTCCTTATCTGTCCTTTCCTGTCCTTATTCGTCTTTATCTGTCCTTTTCTGTCCTTTTCTGTCCTTTTCTGTCCTTATTCGTCCTTTCTGTCCTTTTCTGTCCTTATTCCTTCTTTGTCTGTCCTTTTCTGTCCTTATTTATCCTTTTCTGTCGTTATTCGTCCTCATCTGTCCTTATTCGTATTTATTTGTCCTTATCTGTCCTTATTCTACCTGAACCGTCCATTTCTGACCTTACCGTTTCTGTCCTTACATGTCCTTTTTTCTACTTATACATCGTTTTCGTTATTTCTCGTTCTTTTCTTTACTTAGTCTTCCTTTTTTATCCTTGTTCGTCTTTTTTGTAACTATTCCTTATTTTATGTTCCTACTAATCTTTTCCTTACCCTTTTCTTTTCTTTTTTCCCTACTCGTATTTTTCAGTACTTTCTCGTCCTTTTTTGTTATTTACTCGTTCTGTTCTGTTTTGTTTATAACTGTCCGTCCATTTGTCGGTATATTCTCAAAAAATAAAAATAAATTTTAAGTCCGATAGTTATCCAGCTTGTCTGGTATATACTACAACAATTATTCACCTCAGTATCGGTGAAAGTGGTGGATATTTACCGAGCGGCGAAGCGGCGAGGTAACGCGAATTAAACAGGTATGAAATATTGTTGTGATTAATGCGTTATTACGTATATGATGCAGAAAGGTTTGTTTGCTGGAGGGAATGGGGTGGGGGTGGGGGTGGTAAGGGGGGACGGCAGGGTAGTAATAGGCAAAGCCCTATTAGCAAAATGGCTTACGTTAGCAAGTACTGTTTTAGCTATTAATCGTTATTATTTTGAAATAAGTCATTTGTTACATTGAAAACACTACAACATTGAAAACACTACAACTCAAAGCTACAGCATACGGACGGTTCAGGCAGAATAAGGACAGATTATGTCAAATAAGGACGAATAAGGACAGATAAGGACGAATAAGGACAGATGAGGACGAATAAGGACAGATGAGGACGAGTAAAGACAGATGAGGACGAATAAGGACAGATGAGGACGAATAAGGACAGATGAGGAAAGAGCAGAAATATCAAGCTTTTCCCGAAACCGGTCGGCAGAATCGCGAAGACATCTTTACCACGCGCCAAGTTTACAAGGCATTCTTGTTGCCCTTTCCTGAGCGTTTCTATATTAGGAGAATCGCGCAGGCATCCGACCAAAATATTACATGAGTTTGATTCCTTTTCATCACGCACGAGGATCACGAGGATTACGATTAACAAGAATAATGTGCATAGCGAGGTGTTGACATTACCTGTCAAAACGGACCAATCAGAGGGTATACCAGGAGCTAGTATACCGGAAAGAGCTTTTTAAAGAAATGTTTACAGGCTCCGCCGACCGCCCTCACCCCAGTTCCCTCGCGATTTTTTCCTTTTTTTTTTTTTTTTTTACTTCGCGCGTTCCCCACTATCTCGGAGCCTGGAACAGGCTACTGGAGGATTAATATATATAGATAGGCTGAGCCTAACAGCGTAGCTCTTTGAACAGAAAGCCGATGATAAACTTAACTGAGATGAAAGGTCGAAAGCATAAGAATAAAATTGACGACCGGGCTATTTTTAATTTTCTAAAAAGTAGTCTTACGCGACCGTTTGCACAGTACATTTAGACCGCACAAAAGTTCCCAAAAACAACTTTTTCTCCGTCTAGAATAACTAGTACGACTAATTTCCAAATAAAATACACCTGTTGCTTACAAAAAGTTGTCCGAGAAACTGATTTGGAAATCAAAATTGCAAAATATACACGAACATATTTGCATAAGACCACGCAAGTGAAGTTTAGAACTATAAAATCCAAGTCTTAGGCCCGGTTCAAACGTCGAACTTTACATGTGCCGAACCTAATACCTATTTAGGTCGACCCAAACTATTAAGTTCGACTGTTGATTCAGACGGTCGAACTTTACATGTGCCGAACCTAATTCGTGGCGAAAAGAAATATCATCCTAACTGCTTAAAATGGGGAAATAAACCCAAAAAAGTAAAATCCACCAAGCCTGGAAATTCTTGTTTTGATTTTAGTGTGCTTTGTGTTCTGTTATTGCAAGGAGACAGCTGAGGAGATCGTGATCGTGATATTTGGACAAAATAAAGTAACGCCATCAATTTTAAAATACATTACGATTTCTTTATGGATATAAAGAAAACCAACTTTTTAGAAGACCGATTTAAGCTGTCCAGTTTCAGTCTAAAATCTACAACGTGAATGCTGGTAACCGTCGTTACGCTTCTGTGAGTTCTGTCTGCAAAGCCGCGAAAACCCACTAAATAGCCAATCAGAAGCGCCGTTATATTGAAAAATACGTTAACATAATTTATGCATTAGGTTCGGCACATGTGAAGTTCGACGTATGAATCGAAGTCAATCTTTTGCCGTTTTATTCGACAAGCTCAGTCGAATAGAACGGCAGAGTCGACCTAAATACAAAAGTGCCGTTCCTAATTGATTCATACGTCGAACTTTACATGTGCCGAACCTAATAATTAGGTTCGGCACATGTGAAGTTCGACGTTTGAACCGGGCCTAAGAAACTTGATGTTTTGTTACATAGATTTGCATATTTTTCTGTACATACTCAACACTAAAAAATACTGTACTTATCGACTACATGATCTCTGTGTTAGAGCTAGAACTTTGCACGGACTTGAAATGCGCAAATACAGGGCACTTAAGTTTTTGTTTCAACGATTTTTGCATTTATCTTCACATATGTTCACTTTTCAACAAGAGTTTTGCTATATAGAGGCAATAAAAATACGTTGACTGCCATTTATATCCAATTTATATTGTACCTCTATTAAACGACCAACCTCTATTAAGCGGCCAGTTTTCAAAGTCCCGAGGGTGGCCGCTTAACAGAGGTCCGACTGTACATGTATATAAAGATACTAGTCCCCAGACCCCTATTTGCTCATGTGTATAGCCCCCTTAATTTTGAAAATCCAGAAGTATACCAGGCATGACGAAATGTTGCAAGTGAATGCCTTCCTTGCCACGTTGACTGTATTAGCATTTATCAAAGCATGTTTCTAAAAAAACGTTAACAGGCACTTGGGGGCATAGTCACGTGACCGATGACGTCATTGCACTTAGTCAATTAAAATAGGTATATTTATGGTAGGTGTAAATAGCATGTGGTGTAGTATCCTCATAGCGGAGCCGCGGGCCAAAGGCCCGCCAGAGCACCATACTCATAGAACCTATGCCCGTGAGTTTTCATGGTCATGGCTAGCGGAATGTTTCGCGGGGGCGTGTATGCCCGCCCGCCCGCCCGCCGTCTTGGAACAACATCCGGGATCTTGAAAGTAAGGCTTTGTTTTTCGCGCGGCCACACGGCTCGGTAAACACTTTAGTTGTTTTGTTTTGTTTAGCGGAGAATTCAAGTCGTTATTTCCTTGCAGTTTTTCGCGGTTTGCTACTCAAGACAGGGATACTAATTAAGGGATACTCAGAAGCCGCTTTAGTGGAAAAAGAAGAGCTTTCAGGGATAAAATCTTGCTTCGAGGAAATATATACGTTTCTAGCAATGCGAAGAGATGGGTTCGTTTTACGGATTTCAGCACCAAAGCGGAGGTTTAAAGAATTTCCAAGTACAGTAGTCGCCGGAGGGACTTAAAGGTAAAACGATTTACATTTTTCGATGGGAATTTATCTTGATATCAATCTGTGATTGACATTTTGTTTGTGTTCTCGTTAATTTTGGAGAATTGTTTATAAACGTGTAGCTTAAATTCAGTTGTATTTTAATTTCTTGAATTTCATCGAAGACACGGATCGTCCTCGATGCGCTGTAAATGGTACGCGTTTTGCTTTTAAACGTAAACTAATGGAGATTTGAATAAATTTTTTCGAAAGAAGATTGTGTTGTCCTTTTTTATGTGTTTGTTCATTCATTACATAGATTGAAAAGCGATTTTATGTAAACAAAACAAGACTTAGATTTTATACTCGCGTCGCCTTATGCAAATATGTTTGTATATTTTGGCAAATCAGTTTCTCGGGCATTTTTTGACAAGCAACAACTCTATTTTATTCGGAAAATAGTCGTAATAGTTATTCTATACGGAGAAAAAGTTGTTCTTGTGAACTTTTGTACGGTCTAAATGTACTGTGCAGACGGTCGGGTAATACTGCTTTTCAGAATTGCTAAAATTGAAAAATAGCCCGGTCGTCAATCTTAATTCTTGTGCTTCCGACCTTTCACCTAAGTTAAGTTTCATCTTAGTTAAGCTTGTTGAGAGGGTCTTCAGAGGGCGCCGCTGTTAGGCTAAGGCTAACTATATATATTACACTCAAAATTGACAGAGTCATTTGGCATCGAAAATTTATCTGGTGCAAAGGGTGCTGGGAAGGTTCTTATTATAATTATAATATATTATAATATTATATATATATTCAGTTGTATCGATCTCTTGAATTTCATCGAAGAAAGCTTAAACTCGATGAGCTATAATTAAATGGTACGCGTTTTGCTTTTAAACGTAAAGTAATGGAGATTTGAATAAATTTTTTCGAAAGAAGATTGTGTTGTCTATTTTTATGTGTTTGTTCATTCATTAGATAGATTGAAAAGCGATTTTATGTAAACAAAACAAGACTTTGATTTTATAGTACAGTTCTATCTTCACTCGCATCGCCTTATGCAAATATGTTTGGGTATTTTTGCAATTTTTGATTTTCAAATCAGTTTCTCGGGCAATTTTTGACAAACATAAACTGTATTTTATTCGGAAACTGGTGGTACTAGTTATTCTAGACAGAGAAAAGTTGTTTATGAGAGCCTCGTAAGAGGTGTTCACTATTGGCATATTGCTTCGCTCACTGCTCGCAGTTTGAGCACTCTCGTGACTCCACAATGCAATCCAACAATGTGTAACCGTACATCCTGTGCCCAAGTTCAGGAGTTGCCAAAAAGCCATTATGGTAATAACCGGGAAGGCACATTGTATACATGATTATATACACTGCCCAAATATGGTCAAAAAGTTATCGATATGCGTTATGTCCACATGACTTATAACCAGCGATGGCGGTAAATTTCGCATTTTGAAGGAAAGTGAAAATGACTGCTGGCTGCAATTTCGTGTTTTGGGGCGAAAAAGTGCGTGAACTATTAGTTAAAAAAGGGAAAAGAAAGAAAAAAAGAGAAGAAAAGAAAAGAGGAAAAGTATTGTTCACATGATTGGACAAAAAAGGCGCGAAATTTTCGCGTTGTCGCGGTCGCTGTACCGGTCGCAGTGTTTCTTGGCGTAGCTGAAATGAAAACTGGTTCAAAGTTTGACCGCTCGACAAGGAGTGAATGAAGGAGCACAATTTTCGTAAAATTCCTTTGGTAATCACCTCTGGAATATGATATAGGCTTGATGCTTCCTCAGAATAGTTTCTGATCTCGTCATTACGGCTGTAGGAGCTAAGAAACGAGCAAGTTTGTAAACAACATTGATTGACTCAGCTCGTACTTCGATGTTTGAAAATTTGGTGCTGATGGAAGGGAATAAAAAGCCAAATCAACTTCAGGTACGATGTTTTAACCGTTTCTTGTATCCTTTAGCTGTGAATTTTTGTAAGACATACTGTCCACGCTGCCGTTCTTTCCGACTTTTCGCCGCTATGTTTAGGTTCGTAGCCGTGTGTTTGTTCAATTTGTTTTGATTCTGAATTGACCTTTTCAAGATACGAAACACTTGTAACTAAGACATTCTATCAGTATGCCATTTTACTGTGTGTTAATTCTTGTAGTCACTACTTTGTCCCTTTCTTTGAGTAGACGAAAGCTCTTCGTAGAAACTCTCAACTGATTGTGTACGCTAAATTAATTTTAGCTTAGCAGAAGTTTCGGCATTCGCTGTTTGTTGTTCAAGAAATGGTGCGAGGCAAAATATTGTTGTTAGCCTTTTTACTTTAATATGAAAGGTTGTATATCTCAATGAATTTTTTCTCGAAACTGTGATTTGTTATCAATGTGTTGAATTACAAAACAGTTATAGTGTTCAAGCTTACACAATATTGACAAAGGCGCGACTTTCATTCATGAACTGTGTGATGTTGCAAGTTTCGCGCGGTAAAACATATGTAAGCTTTTTTAAAATAAAAGGCTTGGCTTGGATATTTTTTCTTCAAAGACTTCAAACTGTGCTTTGTTATCAATGTGTTGAATTATAAAACTATTATAGCGCTCAAGCTTGCGTGATCTCGCCTAATTTTAGCCGACTCGACCTACAGCCTCGTCGGCTAAGTATTAGGCGAAATCACGCGCGCTTTCGCGCTATAATAGTTAAATATATACAATTATGTATACAATGTGCCCTCCCGGTTATTACCATAATGGCTTTATGGCAACTCCTGAACTTGGGCACAGGATGTACGATTACACATTGTTAGATATGGACAACTAATTGCCTCATAATCTTTGGATCACCAACCTATATATATATATATATATATATAGTTCCCAAGGCACGACAATTTTTTTTTAACCTCGCAAAGCTCGAGCTTTGCGAACAAGGTTAAGATATCGTAATACAGGAAAATCCCAAGGGAGTGACTTACAACAACCCGCCTCCCCCCACACCCCCTTTCTTATGCCACGGTGGGGTATGATTTTTACTCATATTACTCTGTTGTAACTTACGAAGGCAAATACGGGCGGCTTGTGCTACGACTTCAGTGTCCAGTTGGGAGAAGTCTTGTACCACATCAATATATCGTGGACTTATTCCGTATCCCGCTAGTGCTACTGGGTCAGCAGCTCCAATGGCCATCGCCATGAGTGTGATGCCTCTGCTTTGCATAGCCGAGGACACTTGTCTTGGGCTGGGTTCGGCAGGATCCCAAATTTTGGTCTGTCTACCATCTGTGATGAGCAAAGCAATCTTGCAAAAAACAATCGCAAAACAAGTTAATTAAAAAGAATTGAAAAGGCATGTCTTAGCGTAACACAAATACGCATTGAGAACTACGTGATTTAATCTTTTAAATGTGTTTACTCATCAATTATTTGACTGCTTCGTGAAACAACAAAAAGCTATGAAAGATCATAAGGAACCCACACGCTTATTTGTAAACTGAATATCCTTGTTTGTAAAAAGCATATAGAATTAAAATGGTAGATGTTCACTTGGCTGTTGTTTTCTTAAGTCTTTTTAGGGGCTAAGTGGAATGGTCGTCTTTGTGAGATGCATTTTGCGATCGTCGCGTAGCTTAGAACGGTACAAGATTACACAATGTCTCTATGTCTAACGCGTCTCACTGCTGTCTCACTGCTGTTTCGTCTTTTTGAATCCGTTGCTATATTTGAACTTTTACAAATGACTCCTCGTGTCCGTTCCAGACTCACGAGTTGGCTCATAGACGCCTTTGGTTTATTATCGAACTATAATAAGCATGTTAACCCTCAGACGTACAAGGTGGGGAGGTGGATACCCCCCCCCCCCCCCCACTCCCTTTCAGGTTTTTCTCCGATTGTTTCAAGACCATTGATGATTAGCAAATGTCGTCTTCAGTAGCTGTTCGTTTATCCTTGAGACACAATTTGGTAAAGTTTGGCGACAACTGGTTGCAATGGTAACGAGGTATGACGTCATAAGTAGCAAGACATCAAGCTATTTTTGAATAAAAATGCGTGTTTTTCACCTTTTCACATACAGAATGCTACCAAAAGCATCAAAATTTTTAATTGTGTGTTGATTTGCAACTTCCGCATTTTTCCCATAAATTTGAATTTATAGTAAAATCCAAGATGGCGGCCTTTTTGAATGACGTGGCGGACTCCCAGCAGCGCCACAACCCATAATATGTACCTTATCTTGTAGAGCACATCACAGGTTATCTATTAAGACGTAAAATATTTCCGAAATATTGCAACTTCGCAAAAACCCAAGGGTGGGTTGCAACAACCTCTCACCCCCCCCCCCCCCCGTTCCACGGTTGGGATATACATTTGCGTGTACGTCCGAGGATTAAGGTATAACGTTTTGCAAAGTTTAAAATATTATTCGAAGCCAAAAGCCACCTAAAATTTCTAAATTTTATATTGGCTATGAACCCCCCCACCAAAAATTGTTTTAAACTTTGCAAAAAGTTATATTTAACATTCTTATTGCATATAGTTTGATAATACAAAATGGGGGTCACTCAGCTCGTTTTTTTAGTTATAAACAAGTAAAGCTAAAATTAATGGTGCTTTAGCAGGTTATACTGTTACTGTGGTAACCTGTTACGTCATGACAATGACCATATCGTGTTCAAAAATGAATGAGCATTTCTTTGATACCATTATTGCAGCACTAACTAAAAAAGAGTGACAGTATTGATCCATCAAAGTGTATGTACTGGAAACTACTAGAAACTGCCACTTTAAAAGTAGCCACCTTAAAGGTAACTCGTTCCGATCATTCCATGGACCACGGATTGACACTTGCAGATTTCTAATCATTGGCCACTGTCGAATAACATACCTGTCTTACGTCTGGCCTCATTCCAAATTGTGTCCTAAAAAGTTCTCGATTAGCCCGTCGAAGACCTCTGTTGATGAATGTCCGCTCGGATGCTCGTGGCCTAGGGACGGAGGTAATCTGGCTTAAAATTCCCCACTCGTCGTAAGGATCTTCGTAAAATACATTAAAGTCGAATACTTTTCTGGCACTATCTCCAAAGGTAACAACCCCAATGTGGCTTCCATCTGGGCCAATGTTCAGTCTCCTTGAAACATCGGCAACAAAAAGCAGCAGAATGGCCCAGTCATCTCTAACGCTACCTGAAGCATCCAGGACAAAACCAAGATCAACAATGCAGTTGGGATCCTCTATAGGAAACGAAAATGCATGGAGTCAAATATGGGCATAATAAACGAGCCAGGTTGGCAACTAAGTAAAGCCGGGCTCTCGCAAATGAATTGAATCAATCAATCAATCGATCAATCAATAAACTTTATTTCAAGAGAGTGACACCCGACAGTATAATCAACTGATAAAATAGTGTCCCTCCCAACTAATAATCTTAGATTAACATAACCATCGGACGTAAAAAGGGGGGGGGGGGGGGGGGAATAACACCCCCTTGAGGTTTTTCTCCGATTTTTTCAAGAGCATTTACTGTTGGTACCTGCCGTCTTTAATAGCTGTTCGTTTGTCATTTTGACACATTTTGGTAAAGTTTGGTGGCGACCGGTTATTATGGTAACAAGATATGACGTCACAAGTAGCATGAGGTCAAGCCATTTTTTAAATAAAATAAGTGTTTTTCACCTTCTTTCGGTGAAAATACATATACAATTCTACCAAGTGCAGAAAAATGTTAAATTGTATCATATTTTGCAACTCTAGCGAAAAACAATTTGCAATTTCCACATTTTCCCTATAAAGTTGAATTTCTAGTAAAATTCAAGATAGCGGCCATATAGTCGGCTATTTTGGATGACGTCACGGACCTCAGCAGCGCTACAACCCATAATATTTACCTTATCTTGTAGAGCACATCACAGCCTATCTATTAGATGTAAAATATTTTCGAAATATTGTAACACCACAAAAACCCACTGAGTTACCAGCCTCCGTGTTAGCGTGAAAATCAAAACAAACTGGTCCATGTCATTCATGTCAATAGTTTGGGCAAGTAGCAAAGTGTGTGAGGCTTTTTCGATATTTTCATTGGTTCCTGAGTAAATCCACTTTGAAATTGGACAATAGAAAATTGTTCTATGCGGCGCGTCACACGTTGGGGCGCCACGAGAAAAGTATTTCGAATTTCGTAAAAGCCCCACACCCTTTGGTGCATTAAGTAATGCTCCACATAAGAACTACTGTAAACTTCATTGTTCTGCGGCATTGGCTCTTTCACACATAGAATATCTTTGATTTCAAGAATAGAGAAGGGGCTGATGGTTCATAATTATATTTCAGTATAAAAATAAAGAAAATCCATTTGCGTCAAATAAATTTTAGGAAATGTTCGTGCTTAACCAATCAGAATAGCAGACGACAATAGCTAATAGTATTGCTTATTTGATGAAGTTCCCCAAATACAATACCGTTTAAAAACTACATGTTGTGCGATTGGATCTCATATTACTTGAAACCGTAAAAAAAATAGACAAAATGCACCTTAAACCTTAACTTTTTAGCAGTTTTTGAGTCTAGGCCAATGAGATCACTAGTTGTAACAATGAAAAAAGTTGACATTCCATCGTGCATTGCCGTTCAGCACTTTCCTTCTTATGCGGAACATACTTAGGGATTGACCATTTTATTTTGAGGGGGGGGGGGGGGGGGGGGTTGGGCAATTTTTGCTTGGTAAGAATTTTTTTTTTCGCCTTTGGGCTGTGCAAGAATTTTTTTTAGTACCTAAAGGTTGTGCACGAATTTTTTTTTTTCCATTTTTTTTTAGTCTTCTTATTTAGTGTCACCAAAAATGAGCATTCCATAGTTGTTTTTTCACGCAAAGAACGCAAAGCACTACATGAGCTAAAACATAGCACTGAAATTAACCTTAAAAAAGCGGACAAGGGAAGTACCACTGTTGTCATGAACAAAAGCGATAAAATACGAGAAGGACAAATCCAAATCGATGATCTAAACAATTACAGTCCTCTCGTTGAACCCATGGTTAAAGAGACACATAACAAGGTGTCGCGTCTGATTTCAGAACTACACCAAAAAAAAAACACATTGATGATATGACAAAGAAATGGCTGTTACAAACACCAAATCCACCAAGAATACCAGAATTTTACACCCTTACAAAAATTCACAAACCAACCATCACAGGGAGACCAATTATCTCCGGTTGTGATGGACCTACAGAAAGAATATCGTCTTTTGTTGATACACTACTTCAGCCTATATCGAAATCACAAGCGTCTTATCTTAAAGATACGACCGATTTCATAAATTTTATTGAGAAAACCAAAGTTAAAAAACGAACATTTCTTGTATCGATGGATGTCACAAGTCTATACACAAATATACCACAGGAAGAGGGTATTATTACAGTATGCACAGCATACGAGAACTTTCACAAAAACGACCCTCGCATACCAACACATTATCTCAGAGAAATGCTTAGACTAATTCTCAAAGAAAATTCCTTCCAGTTTAATGGAAAGAACTATCTGCAAATACACGGTACTGCCATGGGAACTAAAATGGCCGTTGCCTTTGCAAACATATTCATGGCGAACATTGAAACAAATTCTAAGCAAAAACGTCTCTAAACCCACAGTTTGGAAACGTTACATTGACGATATATTCTCACTATGGGACATCAGCAAACCAGATATTGTACAATTCATCGAACAAGCCAACTCACATCACCCTACAATCAAATTTACGGCTGAAATCTCAGACATTGAAACTGCATTTCTGGATACAGTTATACACAAAGGCGAAAGATTCAAGGAACAATCTATCCTTGATATAAAAACACATATACACATTTTACCTCTTTGTCACCCACCAAGTGTTAAAATAGGATTCGTGAAGGGCGAAGCCCTGAGACTCCTACGAACTAATTCTTCAAAAACCACTTTTGAGGAAAATATTTCAAAATTTAGAAAACGCTTGCTGACTAGAGGCTACCTAAATAACCTGGTAGAAAAAATCCTATCAGAAATAAAATTCACAGGAAGGGAATCGGCGCTTAAACAAGATAAACAAACTCAAAAAGACATTTTGCCTTTTGTAACACAATACCAACCATCAGTGCCAAACATCAAACAAGTTTTAATGAGAAAATGGCACTATATACAAAACCAACCACTTTTACGGCAAATTTTTAAAGAACCACCTATTATATCCTTTAAAAAAGGAAAATATTTAAAAGATACACTCGTTAGAGCAAAAATATAAAAGGTTCTCATATGTTTCACACCGGTATAGAGATTGTGCAGCCTGACACCCTTGCTATTTCCTGATAAATATATATGAGATATGTTGAAGATAGCTGAAAGTCATTTTATAATACAAGTTATATTTAAATATAAATGATATTTTAAGACATGATTTTTATAATATACCAGATTCAGTGAAATGGTTCAAATTTTTGTTTTACTACAAGAAATGGATGGAAATGTTGTATTTTTGATATTTATGATATGAAACACAAAGAGGTGAATTATTTTACAAACAGTTTAACAGCATTTTTGGTCTGTTAAGAAGCTTCTGTAGAAGCAGAAGAAGGGGCAGAAACATAGAACTATAAGACATTACAGTTATTGTTATTTAATAAATATATATGAGATATGTTGAAGATAGATAAAAGTTATTTTATAATACAAGTTATATTTAAATATAAATGATATTTTAAGACATGATTTTTATATTATACCAGATTCAGTGAAATGGTTCAAATTTATGTTTCACTACAAGAGATGGATGGAAATGTTGTATTTTTGATATTTATGATATGAAACACAAAGAGGTGAATTATTTTACAAACAGTTTAACAGCATTTTTGGTCTGTTGAAATAAAATTGACAAAAATTACAGATTACCTTTTTATTTGCTCTAACAGGATCCTACCAGTAGAAAGGCTTGCTCGAATTTTTTTTTCCCCTGGCCCACTGTGCAGGATTTTTTTTTCTTGACTTTTGCTGTGCAGGAATTTTTTTTGGTAATTGCCCAACCCCCCCCCCCCCCCCCCCCCTCAAAAATAAAATGGTCCATCCCTTAATATCCAACAAACACACTTGCCAAGTTTCGTGAAAATCGGCATACCCTGTTAATTCATTTGAACAGAGAGGCCATCCTCGCAAAAACAAACCTCGAGTTTTAGGCCTCGAAAGATTTTCACAGTTTTCGCACCTCATTAGTGGTCGTGCCACCAACCAATGAAATGAAACATAGAACCCCCAAAAGAGAATTGTCACACAACAGTATATGTGAATTCGATCAACCTTCGATTAGTGGAGTTATTCAAAGGGTAAAAATCATGGGAAAATAGCGAAGTCTTCCGCAGCTACAAACCCAAATGAGCGGAAAGAACGTTTTGAAAACGCAGCAAAATTCTCGTGGTAACAAGCGAGCGAAAAGGGCCAGGGAGCGGAAGAAAACACAACAAAAGTGGCCGCGGCCTTCATAACAATTAATAAAAATAAAAATAAATAAATAAAAATAAATAAAAATAAATAAAAATAAATATCTCTAACATCATTGTTCTTTTTCTCTCTTCCGCGGTTCTATTCACTCGTCGTCTCTACAATTCTGCTAACCAGAAATTTCCACTTTGGCTTAAATGGTCAAATTGGAAATTGTCAGGAATTGAAACAAGCGTAGACGACCGTGTGAAACATGGAAAACCGCCGCGGAGAATACGCTATGACGCTCAATATAATACGTAATGACGATGCGAAATGTGCTCCCGATTGCGATGTAAACAAAATATGAATATAACATGTAATGCGAGATCCCGGATAAATTTTAGCCGGAAAAGTACAAGAAGGCGCTGCACTCCGGAATGTATTATCCCTAACATTATTCTCTTCTTCGCGGTTCTATTCACTCGTCATCTCTACAATTCTGCTAACCAGAAATGTCCACTTTGCCTTTAATGGTCAAATTGGAAATTGTCAGGAATTGAAAAAAGCGTAGACGACCGTGTGAAGCATGGAAAACCGCCGCGGAGAATACGCTATGACGCTCAATAGAATACGCAATGACGATGCGAAATACACCTTATTTCTAAATGACGGCCATTTTATTATTCTTTTATATTCATGTAAATTAGCCCTCTTGGCCTCGTCACCGGCATGTGGAAAATACAAAGGCATTTTCAAGCGAAAACGAGGCCAAGAGGGCTAATTAACATGCATATAAAAGAATAATAAATTTGCCGCCATTTTGGAATAAGGTGTATGCGCTCCCGATTGGACGTAAACAAAATATGCATGTGGCATGTAATGCGAGATCCCGGATAAATTTTACCGGGAAAAGTACAAGAAGACCCTGCACTCCAGAATGGATTATCGGATTATCACACCTATAGTTATGTATCAACTATTCCCTTAAAACTCTTTTTTTTTAAGAATATCTCGAGTTCTATTAACGTTTTTGCAAAACGTTTTTCAATATTATCTAGATTAATGTTATATCTTAATTAAGAAATTAAAAAAGCTGAAATTATGCAAAATGGGACTAAAAAGGTTCACAGTACATTTAAAGGTGGTCAGACACGAGAGGTCATGTAGCAGGGACATGTCGCAGCGACATGCAGCAGCGACAAAAAATTGTGTTGTACATACTAAGGGACATGTAGCAACAGGTTGAACTCCGTGCGAAATGTCGCGCGGACAAAATGTCCCCAAAATTGGTGTGGCACAATTATTATGGAAGTATCAGTTCACACAAGGGGACGTGACGCTGCAACATGTCCCTGAGACATGCCCTCGCAACATTTTCATGTCTGTGCAAGCGCTATGATTTTGTCCCTGCTATATGTCCCCTCTGCAAGTCCCTGCTAGATGTCCCTCAGTATGCACTACACAAATTTTTGTCCCTGCTACATGTCCCCTCGTGTCTGACCACGTTAAAATGGTCTCGTCTTGGCTACGAGCCAAGCGCACGACTTATAAAATGGGCTTCAAAAAGTAAAAAGTTCACTTTTTCAAGTGGTTTACAGCCTGAGGTGAAGTGTTAGTGACGTTATATCAGTTGATATAGCAACTTCAAGCTCATGGATAATTGGATTTATTACTCATGCGCGAAGCGGCATGAAGTAAGGTTTCGGCTCCGTGGTTTCTTGTTATTATTATTTTTTTATTTTTTGTCACGATTTTGCATGCAAATTTATGAACGCATATTTTAAGTTATGCACTTCCGGTTCATAGCTTTGCCATTTACACTTCCTGTTTAATGACTTCCGGCTACTCTCACTTTCGGTAAAAAAGCGTTACTTTACTGTTTCTACTGTTTCCACTGTTTCTACTTTTTCCAACGTTTCTACTGTTTCCACCATTTCTAATGTTTCTACCGTTTCTACCGTTTCTACTGTTTCTACCGTTTCTACTGTTTCTACTATTTCCATCGTTTCCACTGTTTCTACTGTTTCCATGTTTCCACCGTTTCCACGGTTTCTAATGTTTCCACCGTTTCTACTGTTTCTAATGTTTCTACTATTTCCACTGTTTCTACTGTTTTCACCGTTTCTGCTGTTTTTTTTTCTATTTCCACTGTTTCCACCGTTTCTGTTCCTACTGTCTCAACTGTTTCTACTGTTTCTACCATTTCTACCATTTCTACTGTTTCTACTGTTTCTACTGTTTTCACTGTTTCCACTGTTTCTACCGTTTCCACTGTCCCCACTGTCCCTACTGTTTCCACCGTTCTGTTTCTACTGTCTCCACTGTTTCTACTGTTTCTACCATTTCTACTGTTTCCACTGTTTCTACCGTTTCTACTATTTCTACTGTTTCCACCGTTCTGTTTCTGTTTCCACCGTTCCGTTTCTACTGTTTTCACCGTTCCGTTTTTACTGTTTCTCCTGTTTCTGTGTTTCTATTGTTTCCACCGTTTCTACTGTCTCCACCGTTTCTACTTTTTCTACTTTTTCCACCGTTTCTACTTTTTCTACTTTTTCCACCGTTTCTACTCTCTCCACTATTTCTACTGTTTCTACTCTCTCCACTGTTTCTACTGATTCTGTCTCTACTGATTCTGTTTCTACTGTTTCTATTGTTTCTACTGTTTCCACTGTTTCTACTGTTTCTTCTGTTTCTGCTGTTTCCACCGTTTCCACTGTTTCTGTTATGCTTTATTACTCATGCGCGTAGCGGCATGAGTTATAAAATGGGCTTCGTTTTTCTTCTTTTTTTTTCTTTTTTTTTTGTGTCACGATTTTGCATGCAAATTTATTAACGCATATTTTAAATTGTGCATTTCCGGTTCACAGCTTTGCTCTTTACACTTCCAGTTTAGTGACTTCCGGCTACTCTCATTTCCGGCAAAACATCGTTACTGAAGTGTCACGACAGCGTCTCCTACAACCCTACTAACATTAGTAATGTTCACGTCAGGTATATATGATTTTCACAAGAATGACTGCCGATTCTGAACAAAACTAAGAGCTATTTTTAATCAGAGTTCTTCCGAGGCAAAAATGCCAAACATCGATCTCTCGCACTGATAAGCATATTGTCAATTTATTTCCCTTTTTACTGCCGATTCTTTGCAATGTCTGTATCGGAGCAGTCCTCGCTGCCTGTGGTGAGTAATTTCAAGACTTTTTTCAAGAAAGAACAATAGAAACACACGGCAAAACAGCGTCGTTACTTCAGCTCATCAGATTTAATAAACAAATTGGACTTCGGGACTAGACTTCTGTGGATTATGGACTGGGGAATGCGTGTCATATTAATGTCGATTTTTACTGACTTTATTGCTTTTTGTGGTTACTAGGTTACTAGGAACCACTATGTTGTCACCTGTGTAAGTCCGACTTTCCGAAGCGCGAAGTTGTGCCGAGTTCGGCAGATTGCTGTACGATAAGACAGTTCTGATAGCTTCGGATTGGACGACTCGATTGTCAAGGCAGTTCTGTTTGTACGTGCGCTCTTTGGATCCGTGGGAAAAGTAAAGGAAGCTTTGTCGTTCCTTTTACTGCTTTATCAAACACAGCTTTCGCAAAATGTGGCCAAGTATTGTTTTCAAAGATTATTTTAGATGTTTTCGTGGTTTGAAAAAAGGTTTTAGTGAAAAATCGAGCTGTAAATCGAAGTGTTTGTTTGCAGACCATGAGCCGATCCGAACTCATGATTTAAACGGTCCAAACGCCGCCAGCATTTCCATTCAGAACTGCTTTTTTTAGCGAAAGCATTATGCGAATCAACTTTCCGGATAAGATTGGCATTAATTCTATTACACAGGAAAAGTCAGCAATTTTAGAAAGCATAATAAAAATAGGTTGCTGAATTGAATTATTTTGTGATGTTTATTATATTTTCGCAGACGCTAGCCGGTTCCGCGCCGTATTAAAATTAGAATACAATAAACTGAATAAATTGCCAAGACTTCCAGAGCAGAAAATCACTAAATTCTGATATGTGTTTGACCCTTTTAATCAAAGGAAAGACATTTTCATTCAAGGAAATATGAGTTCCATTCAAATGTTTCGACCTTTTATAGAAAATATATTTTTGATTCAGAGGTCAAATAAAAACAGCTTGCTATCAAATTACATTACACATAAAAATTTGCATAAAACAAAATTGTGTATTAATATTTTGCGACAACACTTTGAAGAAACTGTGAAGCCTGGAAAAAACTTATTATAGAGGGCAAAATCGAAGCATTTTTTAAAGAACCAGCTTTAAGTTATGGAAACATTTCATTTAGATTTGGTCTTCAAATCACGGAGAGATTTTAGTGAATGCGTCACGCAACGTTTATTTACAAAATGTTTGACCAATTCATAGCAATTATCACCAAAGATTTGAAAACTTTGAAAATCTCGGATCTCCTGCATGCGATTTCCTGTTTATTTAGGGCCTACAAAAACTTAATGGCAATCCGGGCAGGAGGGGGTCTCTGGGTTAAAAATCAAGGTGCTGCCTGGCAGGGAAATCCGAGCGGGGAGGGGTAAAAAATATTCCATCCGTATTCAGGGGGGAGGGGATCTTTTCTGGAATAACCCATTATACATGGGTTGCATGCGATTTAGTAACACAGGAATACCAGTGAATTCGTTATATTGATTATCGATTTTCTTTTTACCGCATGTGGGCCACAAGCAGTCCTCGACTGCCTATTTTTTCAAGTAGTCTTTTCAAATGTAACAGAAATAATTCACGGCTTGTAAAGTAATAGACGAGTGTGGATTTGATCGGGAATCAATAAATTAAATATTAAAAGCGAGTACAGAAAAATTGGTAACTTCAATCAACGAGTCTCATGCGCATGAGTATAGGCTAAGTGTAGCCTCTTGTTTCATTATTATTTCTAGGCTCGACAAGAAAAAACGACATGCAAGATGGCTGTACTCCATTACAACTCTGCGTTTTAATACATTCAAACGAGGCAATGCATGTAACTGTGAAAGGACGTGTTGTTTCTTAAGACTGGTAACTAAATATCACAACATCTCCCTCTAAAAAAATGAAAATTAATGAAATTAATGAAATCGACATTCTAACTGGGACTCTATAAACATAAAGTCTGGTAACTACATATTAAAGACTAATGTTCTCTCTAACACGTGACATAGCCTTTAAACCAAACTGGTTGTCGAATAGTTCGACCTTTAGAAATGATTTTCAATTCAGAGTTCACAGGATCACTGACTGGACTGGTGGGGTTGGTTTTGGAATTTCTAATCCGTTTCTTCAGCTGTCTTAATCAGATCACGCCTGCCCTGGCTGTCTGATTCGCACGGTGACTCCTGTATTCAAGGGTTGCAGGACTTTTGTATGCTGATTGTAATACTGCTGCTGTTTCTCTGCGCGGCGACTAAGACCTTTTTTCATGTTTCCAATTGGATAGTGCGATTCAAGTAATGCAGGTGCAGTTGGAAGTTGGGTTCTATTACGGCGTCCCATCAGCATCTGTGCTAGTGACAGATCAATTTCATCGATGGGAGTATTTCGGTAATCGAGCAAAGCAAAATGAACATCCTTTCATTCAACTTTTGCCTTTTTAAGAATGTTCTTGGCTGTTTAAACAGCTCGTTCTGCAAGGCCATTCCATTGTGGGTATCTAGGCGATGAAGTAACATGCTTGAACCAATATTGCTTTGCAAACTCTTCAAACTCAAGATTGCTGAACTCTGGGCCATTGTCAGTGACTATTTTCGCAGGTATTCCATATCTAGCCAAGTGAGGTTTAATGTAGTTGATAACTGTCTTGCTTTTACTTCTAGGCAGGTGTGATATTCAAAAGAACATGGAGCAATAGTCGACCATAACCACATAGTTTTGTCTGCCAAGTTCAAACAGGTCGACTGCTATTTTTTGCCACGGCCTACCGTGTAACTTATGGCTCTTGAGTGGTTCTCTTTCATAAGCATTTCTGTACATGTTACGGGTATTGCACTTGGATGTTATGTCTGCTATCTATTTGTTTATTCCTGCCAAAACAGAATATCCCTGGCTCTACGTTTGCACTTTTCGATGCCTAAATGACTGCTGTAAATTGGATCAAGCATCTCTCTTCTAAGTGAATTTGTACAATCGATTTGTCACGCCTCAGCAGTAAGTCATCACAGACAGAAATTTATTCCTAAATGTTCCAGTACTCACGAAGCCCTGGGTCTGCTTCAGACTTTTTTTCCGGCCATCCACTTATGACTGTGGTCTGGAGCTTCTGCAATACTGGACCCTTTCGTGTTGCTTCTTTAAACTGCTCCAATTTATCTTTACTGACAGGCATGTTATCAAGGTTGAGAACCTCAAATTCATCCTTGGAGTGAATTGCAGTTTTAGTGTTCCCTGGAGCCCGGCTTAGCGTGTCTGCAATGAACAAGTTCTTGCCTGATTCGTATTCCACCTGCACGTCATGGCGCCTTCTCTATCTGCGCGTAATTTCGTTCCGCAGAGTTAATTGATCTGGCTGCATAGCACACCGGTCGACCCTCTTGCAGTAGGCATGCCCCGAGATCGTAGGGTGATGCATCTACTGAGACTGTGGTGGGTTTTTTAACATCATAATACTGGAGTGTTGCATCACTTGTAAGCTTTTCTTTAATAGCTTTGAATGCCTTCTCTTGCCTTTATGACCAATGCCACTCTGCTTCCTTGTGCAATAGTTCTCTTAGTGGCTGATTTAGGTCCGCCAGGTTAGGTATGAATTTACTCATGTAATTCACCATTCCAAGGAATCTTAAGAGTGTAGGCTTGTCTTCTGGAGATGGCATTTCCTCCATAGCTGCACGCACCTTGTTAGGATCTGGTTTCAACCCGTTTGCTTTCAGCACATGGCCAATATAATGTATGGGACCTAAGTGGTCATAATCTTCATTTTGGTTTGCTTGAGCTTCAATCCAACTTCCCTTGACCGTTCTACCACCTGCTCTAAACGGTGGTTGTGCTGGCCTCGTCAAGCTTGATGTGCCAAAACCCTGACGTGCGCACTCAATTCAGCTGCTACTTCTTCCACTGTTTTCATGGGATAATGCTCTCTCTGGATAGCTTTATTTAGATCCCGAAGATCTAGAAACAGTCGCACTTTCCCATTTGGTTTCTGCACCACTACTAAAAAACTAACCCATTCAGTCGGTCCATCGTCTTTGCGGATGACACCAAGTTTTTCCATACGGTCAAGTTCTTCCTTGACTTTCTCTTTCGATCTGAGAGAAGGATATTTTACGAGGTGGATGTACCACTGGAGTTACGGTGTGATCAACCTTAATCTGATACGTTCCTTCCAAACATCCAATACCAGCAAATACATCCTCGTCCTTCTTAAGAATTTCGTTAGCATCTTGGTTATTTTGTCACTGGACATGTTTTTTATCCCTTTGGGTATCAACTGCACTGACTCTTTTGACTAGATTTAACTCCTGACAGGTTTGAAGACCAATTACTGAGGTGGTCTGGATAATCATGCAATAATCTGAAATTCAACAGGGTGGTGGCCAGTATACGACTCAAGTCTGGTGTTAGACTTCTTCATTTTCTCACATGTTAGTTTAAAGTAGAGCGAGTACGGCAAAACACTGCATTGAGCACCAGTGTCTAATTTCGTATTGGCCTGGAATTTGTTGATCACTACACTTTGCATCCAATCTTTTTGTGTGGGTGGTTTGGTTCCCAAGACCCCAATAAAGAATTATTTGTGTATGAATCATCTAATCTACATTCACTTACTTCTTTTGAGCTGTCCCTTGTCTTGGACCGGCACATTTTCGAGTAATGATTCCTTTGTTTGCATTTGTGGCAAATCTGACAATAGGCAGGATATTTCCGAGGCTGGTGCTCTTGTCTACACCTTCCACAATTCTGAACGGTCTCTTTGTTTGTTTCGTACGCTTTCCTTTTGCTCCGTTCGGTTTTCCTGGTGTTTTTTAATTCGGTTTTTACACCGTACACTTCCCGGTCATCCTGATCCACAACAATGTTTTTTTCAACTAATCGTCAGTATTCTCAGACGACTTGCACATTTCGACTGTTCGCTCTAAATCTAAATCTTTTACTTGTAAACGACGTTTCCTGTCTTCGTTACTTCTGATACCACACACAATGCGATCACGAATTAAAGAATTGTGCAATTCTCTAAACTCACAGTTTTTTGCAAGCTTGCGCAATTCTGTCACTTAGGTGTCAATTCCTTCGCTTGCTCCTTGTGCCTTCTTATTGAACACATGTCGCTCGAAAGTGACATTCTTCTTTGGCGTACAATTTTCTTCGAACTTGCTAATTACAACTTCTATCTTCATCTTATCTTCGTCACTGCATGAGACCGAAAGTATTGAAGATTTCCAACGCCTCCTCTCCGGCAACTGTTAGCAAAGTCGAACATTGGACTTGTTGTGGTTTCTTGTCGAAGCCCGTCGCGTCGAGATAAAGCCAACGTCTCCAGTTCTCTCAACATTTCCTTCGAACGTGAGCAGTTACGGCTGTGGGAGCTGATTCACTCTAAGTCGATTTCTGACACCATGTTATGCTTTGTAATATTATTTCTAGGCTCGATAAAAACACATGCAAGGTGGCTGTACCCCATTACAACTCTAAGTTTTAGTACATCCAAACGAGGCAATACATGTAACCGTGAAAGCACAACAGTTTTCACTATTTCCATTGTTTCTACTGTTTGTCTATTCTACTCATTCCACACTGAGTGACTCCAGTGACTTCAGCTGTGGTGGCGCCAGTTGTAGTTATTACACTGGAGATGACCTAATTTTGTTGACAGGAAAATGTGTTTCGTATAAGGGGTTAATTTCTCCTTGCTTTTTCTGAGCGGAAAGCTTATCCCGTTCTTAACAGCTAGAACAAGAACAAACGTTTTCACTGCATGAGAGCGCTGTCAAGAGAGAATCCGTGTTGTTTTAACTGGAAAATATAGCTTTCAGTTCACAGCGGATTTATTCGTCAACTGAAATCGCCGATTCAAACAAGTAAGCTTTACATTTTAAATCGAGCTTTAAAAAAGTTAAGTAAGCTTGATGTTTTTATTTAGTATGTTTATGTTTATGTTTCGAATAATATTATGATTGAAAGTAACTTGTTAAAAATTGGATGAAATGAATTAATAAACCTTTACCAGTGCCACAGAATATTTTCATTTCCACAACTCCAATAATTTACATAACTGTATAATAAACAAAATTCGCTACAACCCTCGTTACAAAGGTACACATAACACAGTGAAGAATCACTGGCTTCCTTGTGGTACAGCCTTCATTTATAAAACATTCAATAGTAACAACGTGGTTTGCAGGAACATGACTGAATCAAAGGAGTAACTCTTCTCCATGTCGGACATTTTCTTGTCTTGTTTGCTTTCAGATATCCTTTAAAGGTTTTTTTCCCATGCGCATGAGTAAAAGCTATTTGGATCCTCTTGTTCAAGAATGTCAGTGCTGCAAAATTTAGAAGTCACCGAAATAACCCTTAAACAAACATCAACACCAGATTTGCCGTGCTGGGAACTGTAACTGGGAACTGTAAATACTACCAATGACACTATTCAGACCACTTTGGCACAACTCGCTACTAAAAGAAGATCCTGTGGACCAAAAATCATGTGGCGGAATGTGTCCTCCTCATCAGCCAAGTGCAAACGCAAAACCTGGACTGTACGACTGGACTGTACAGTAGCAAAGACGAATACGTTACATAACCCTCGGACATACAAGGGGGAGGGGGAGAAGAGGAGTCGTCCTATTTTTTCAAGAACATTTCTTATCAGCATATTCCGTCCTCAAAATCAGTTTCTTTTCATTTGAATTTGCTAGCACAACTCAGTTCTGCTACAGAAACACTTGAAAATATTATATTTTGAATGTCCCGCCAAAGGGTCATGTGACCTAATTCAACCAATCAGAGTGCTCAAAAGTTTCAAAATGCCAAATTATGAATGTCCATATCTTCTGAACGATTTAAGATATTGACCCGAAATTTTGGATTTTGAAATTGGACATCAGGATGCTTACTGAGACATTTTTGGGAGATATTCAGAGAGGGCAAATATACCCTGGGCGGGTACCTTAAATAAAGTGCATATTTTTAAACCTGATTTCGTCTTAGGACAATTGAAGCAAGAAGATTGTCGAAGCATTTGTTTAGAGCTTAACTTCTTTAAGCCATTGACATCCGTACCGGCCAAAACCGGCCGTAATTTTGCATTAGCACATGCACATTTAAAATATCCAAATAGAAAGAGAAAACTTCAAGAATACTCGGAAAAAGAAGAGCTTCAAGCGATGCAAACTTCGACAAGAACCCTCAAAGAAGCGGAGTTTTAAAGAATTTTCAAGCAGCTGAAGGACTTCACGGTAAAAAATTACATTTTACTACGGGAATTTATGTTGATATCAATTTGCGATTGACTTTTTCTTCGCGTTCTCGTTAGGTTTGGAGAAATGTTTATAAAATGTGCCCAAATTCGTTCGGATAGACATCTTGAAATTCGTCATGTGCTCAGGCAGATAGCTCCTCGATACGCTAATGGTGCGCTTTTTGCTTTTAACATAAACTAACGGATATTTGAATAACATTTTTTTTCAAAAGAAGATTTTTTGGTCCATTTTTATGTGTTTGTTCATTTATTACATAGGTTGAAAAGCGATTTTATGTAAATAAAACAAGACTTGAATGTTATAGCTCTAACTTCACTCGTGTCACCTTGCGCAAAGATGTCTGTTTATTTTTTATTTTTTATTTTTTTTTCTTGCAATTTTGATTTCAAACCAGTTTATCGGGCAATTTTCGATACGCAACGGGTGTATTTTATCCGGAAATTAGTCATACTAGTTATCCTAGACCAAAAAGGTTGTTTTTGTGAGCTTTTGTGTAGTCTAAATGTACCTTGCAGACGGTCGCGTAATACTGGTTTTGAGAATTACTAAAATTAAAAAAGTAGCCCGGTCTTCAATCTTTCTTGTGCTGACCTTTCACTTAAGTTAAGCTTATCATCATCCTTTCTGTTCAGAGAGCTCCACTGTTAGGCTTAGCCGATCTATATAATTATATTAAACTGCAAATGGAATTAAAATGGCAAGTTAACATTTATTATTTCACTGGGTTTTTATTTCGCTCTTTGTTTTAGGCTTTTCCGCTCAAGTCGCTGCCCGCTGCTCGCAAAGGCATGAAGCGCCGAAATCGTGGACTCTCGCGCGTGTCTGCTAGCGAATTTAAAATAACCCCTTCCCCCTTCCGCTTCCGCTCCCGGTTGTAAGTGTTAACTGCGGGTGCCTTACTGGCTGAAACAATGGATATTTTTTCAAAGTTAAAGGATTATCAATAGCTTGAAACTTGAAACGTCGTTTTGTATTAACGAAATGGTTCTTAGAACCCTTTGATTTCCATTTATACCAAAATAGCAGTCCGACACGGCTGTGACGTAATTTAACTGTATTTTTACTAATTTTAAACAAATCATGCTTTGTATACTTTACGTTGCTTGGCGTTACCTGCGTTCGTCTGAGTCAGGAAGCAGCATAATAAAGTTATTGGAACTTGAATCCAGCCCATGTTTTTTAGATGATGCCAAGAAAAGGTCCTGCGCAAGAAGATGAAAATACGTTGAATATTTTATAAAGAACAATTGGTCTTATATTTATTTCTTTAGAAGGAAATCCAGCTGCTAAGCAATGCATGCATGGCATCTGAAATCTAAAATAGTACTAAAGCAATATTGTATTTATCGTATTTCTCCCAACGTGCAAAACGCTAATTAAAAACAAAATGAAAGCGAAATTGTCTTTTGAAGAAGCCTGAGTAATAGCACGACCTTCAACCACGCTTCATCTTCGTGGTTAGTAGGAAGGAATTTATGAGCCATCGGCCAGAATGGCCGGACACTCGTGTATGGCTGATAAACTACAATGGCGAGTTATTAAGAGGCGTTCCGTCTACAGGGTCTGGATGGGGGATTCAAATGTTAGTTGTCAGTTAAATTTTGTGTCATTCATCATTTGTCAGTTAAATGAAACGTTTTTGACCCATTTTAAACCCCTTATAGTTCTTAAAATTGCTCAATGCTCAACCCAATGCTCTTCTTATCACAAAATGCTCATCAAATATTCTTGTCCTAAAATTTATTTGATCTTTATTTCGTCATCATGATATGTAACGCCTTCGTAACGAACAACGGCAAACAAACCGCTTATTTTCTAGTATTTTCAATCCGTCCATTAGAGCTTGCTGATATCTAACATGTTCTCGTCCTCTTTATCAAAGATGCCATCTTCTGACTCGGTCTCATACTTATTTAATTGTGATGGTCGTGCCTTAGGACAATGTCTTCGTTTTTTCCTGAAGCGATGTAAAAGTATGAAAACATGAGTGTTCAATTAACGAAACTCGATAAAATAAAATCGTTAGATCCAATACTCATTCGATTGAATGTTTTATAGAATCTTCGATTACCATCTTGTGCTCAGTATATTTCTGGGTACTTTCAGTCTTAGCATCGAAATTTTATTTCTCTGCTATTGACTTTTGCCCTGATAAGACTGCACATATTCTTCCTGTCAACTGCAATGCAGTTTCTTTTTTAATGGATATATTTAGCTTCCGTACTACAGGGTGTGAAATCAATACATGGTACTCGCTATTTTTCACTGTCACTTTCTCCCCATTCTGTGGTACGTCAGGGGATTGTTTTAATTTTTTTCCTCCTTTAATTATCTTATAGGAGCACACGTTTGTCTTTAAAAATACACTCAAACACAAACCAAAGTGAAACTGTTTTTAAAGCAATTACTTAAATTTTAGCATTTCTATTTTATTAAAACATAGAAATTTTAGTAATCTAAAATGAAAGAGGATATCTTATCTCCTTGTTTTAATTTCTGAGTGACATCATTGCTTTTGTTTCAATTTGTAGGTTATCATATGAACTTGGTCGCACGAACGTGTTAATAAGACCAGGCTGATCATACTAATAAAAACCTTACACTGTTTAATCGGATAACAAAATCGGATATGCAAACCGGCTAAAATTAATTGGGATAATTAATCTCAGCTGAAAGAAGACTTCAAACATATTCTTTATCTGTAGTCATCAGCACTTTGATTCCTTACGTAATCGCGCTGAAGAAACTTTCTAATGGAATTTTGGTGGTAAAACTTGACGTATTTTTTAAATGTGTTTAAAAACCAACCTGATGATATTTATTAAAAACTTTGACTGTTGACTCGGATATTTGGCTACATTTCTGACATTTTATACTTAATTATACACCGTTGATAATATCCAAACCGACTAAAATTAATTGGGTTAATTAATCTCAACTGAAAGAAGCCTTCAAACATATTCTATATATGTAGTCAACAACACTTTGATTCCTTATGTTATTGCACTGAAGAAACTTTCTAATAGAAATTTGGTGGTAATACTTGACTTTAAACATCGCGTGTTTTTTAATTGCGTATTTAAAGACCATGCTAATGATACTTAGACTTACTTGGCTCGGTTATTTGACGACATTTTTGACATTTTACACTTAAGTATACAGCGTTCTCATATTAAAAATTTTAATTTTCAGTTTTGTTTATATTTAGTATTAATGCAAGCGAAGCTTCAACCTTTTAATGTTCTACTGAGGCGCAAATGACGCATTTTCTCTGATTCTAAATTCAGAACGTTTCATATATTGCCGGCAATATGTTTAGATAGACCAATCTGGCCTAATGTTACCCCTAAAAACATCCCGAAATCGAAGAAAAGGAATTAAAAATTCGCGCCCTTGAAGTTATTCAATTATATATATATATATATATATATATATATATATATATATATATATATATATATATATATATATATATATATATATATATATATATATATATAATATATATATATAACTTTAAGAGAGTGCAGACTTCAGGAGTAATCATCGTTTTATTGCGACAGTTCCGTTTCGTATGGTCCAAAATTAAAAGGACCACACTCATCGTGATTTCCGCTCGACTGTATCCACAGAGCGACTGCCAGCGCTAGCAGTCTATGTAGCAGTCGACATCTCGTGTTATACTAATTATAGTTATTATAAGTCGAGATCTCACGTTATAAGACGAGATATCGAGTAGTAAGTCGAGATCTCATGATATAAGTCAAGATTTCGTGTTTTATTACTGAGCCGATATCTAGCGTTATAAGGACAAATAAGGCAAATCTCGACTTAAGGAAAAAGAAACACATCAGAGATAGCCTTGCGGTCCACCGTACATCTTTCTTTCGAGCGCGTGGCCACCGTGGATAGAGGATCATACGACAGATACATGTGTGTTACGCTAGGGTAAAATTGTAAAAATGATTAATTTTAATAGTCATATTAACGACATAGAAAATTCGAGTCTGTATTAATCTCCTGTCCTTTGGTAGAAAAACATAAATAAAACCGAAAAAAAGATTATTTCAAGCCTGTTGTCAGTCAACCCTGGTACAAATGTCAATTGTCAGTAAAATTGTAGCCATTTTGTCAGTTGTCAGTAAACTCCATCCAGATCTTCATATTACTGTACATTTCATCAAGGAGTGTATACATTCATTAAAGACCAGTCGGTAATTCACAGAAGTGGTCGCGGTCGCTTACGGAAGCGATCGCGCACTAGAACGTCCAATCATAGCCGTAACATTGCGTTACGCGTTGTAACATTGCGTTACGCATTGTAGCATTTCGTTACATGTTGTATAGGGTTAAACCTATTGCTGCTGTCAAGATACAAATGCCGGCAAATTATATACTTTAAGTTTGCCACAAACTTTAATTTGTAACATTACTCTTATTCAAGCGTTCTATTTTTTTTCAACATTTATTACTCCGGCAAGTGAGTTTAAAAAGCTGACACTGTTACCGTCGGCCTCGAGTTGATATAAATACTAAATGCAAAAATTCGATGTAATATTTAACTTGCACACGGGTAACGCTTTTTTTTTCGGGCCGTGCTCAGAACCTCTGTATACCATGATTTATTTGGTGAAGAATATTTTATGGCATTCACGACTTGGCTCATATAGTTCTTGGATTCTAAGCAAACGTTTTCTACTTATTTTAACTTCGTTTCCAGGGCTAGGCGCGCGGCAAAGCGTGTGCTAGAACTACTCTTGTAAAGTATTTACAACTGATATTATTTACACATATTGTTGAAGCTGCGTTATAAGAAATAGTTATTAAAGGAGCATCCAAAAAGTTAAGTTTCTATTGTTGCAATTACCAAAAATAGTTTTTACAGAGCATTGCCGAAGCAGAAGAAACGTCAGTTTCACAGGAGTCATCCTTTATCTTGCCGAAAACTCATTTTGTCAAGGGGCGAAGTTTGAGAAAACAGACGTCGTTTCGCGGCGCCACTACTGGGGTCCCTACAAAACTGACGTCTGAGAAATGAGCGCCAAAATCTCGTACTGTCACGTAACCGCTAGCCAGATCTGGGTAGTGCTTCTGATTGGTTGAAACAAATTTCCCTCGCGCGGCACGTGTGGATCACGCGCGTATGTTGTTTTCAAGATGACGGGAAGAATATATACACCACAGATTTCTGTTGTGTGTTATGTGTAAATCTCATCAAAGACCCTTCGTCACGATACATACTACATGGGAGATCAAAGAACGGAGAAGAATGTCTTCATTTAATTCATGAATTGCCGTTTGAAGTGAATTTATCAGGCGGGCCCAAAGTAATTAGGTACTGTATCTGTGCAAGACGTGTCTTCGCCTACTCAAAAAGAGGAAGGGACTTCTAGGCAATATTAAAAACGTCGAAAGTCAACTGGGTTTTGATCGATTCTGCATCGTAAGTACGCCATCTAAAACTAGTTCGGCTGTGCCTTCATTTCCGTAAAAAGTATCACCTATCTCAAAACAGGAACTGCTCGTCCGTTTTTGGTTTTGGCTTTGACTTTTTGGCTTTTTCGGATTTGGCTTTCCGTTCGCATCACACTCGAAGCGGCAGCCTTTACTAAAAATTTTCATGCATTCTTAGGGACGGACCATTAGAAAAGTGATTGGGGGGGGGACAAAAAAAATTCGTGCAAGGGAAGATGCTAGGAAAAAAAATTCGTGCAAAGTTCAAGGCAAAGAAAAAAATTCAGGCAGAAGGAGAAGTCCTATTGTGGTTGTTATTTAACATATAAGAGCTGCCAAAGTGCGTATTGAAAATAGCGCTCTTGGCGTTTCAAAAATTCAAAACATTCTTGAGGCCTTCCTATACTATTATTTATAAATAAAGACATTTGATAGTGTTCATTGAAGTGTTTACCTCACACTGCATGAAATGACAACTATAAGGTGATATAATGAATTCATATTTTCAATTCAATAGCCGGAAAGCGCAAATTTCAGTTGCCAACATGCAAAACCAGTAGATTCAAAAAACGTTTTATTCCACATAATTGTTACAAATGATAGAAATTTAGCTTTATTATAGTCCATCCATAGTATTTTAGGTATTCTTATAATTGTGGTATAAACATTTTAATTTTTTTTTTTTTAATATTTTGTGAATGTTGGCATATTAAATTCAGCTGGTTCTGGGGCTGTAAGTTTTAACTTCAATAAACGATCTACCTATCTATCTATCTATCTATCTATCTATCTATCTATCTATCTATCTATATATATATATATATATATATATATATATAATAAATATGATAAAAACATGTAATTATTCATAAACAGTTTCAATATTAAATAACTTTTAACACATTAATATTTGTTTAATTTAAAAAATTCTTTGTGCCCACAATAAAATTAAAGGGGTCCCCTTGATGACAAATTCTATAACACAATGAAAAAGTTCATTGATACAAAACTATAGTGATTGTTAAAACTTTAACTGTTACCAACATGAACTGAATTAGTAAATGACAAACAAAGCAATATTTGTCTGAAAAAAAATTCGTGCAGAGGGTTTCACCTGCCAAAAAAAATCCTGCACAAGCAATGAGCGAAAAAAAATTCGCGCAAGCTGAAAATCCCCCGCACCCCCCATCACTTTTCTAATGGTCCGTCCCTTAGAAAACTACGTTAAAGAAAATTACATTTTAAAATGTGGGGTTAGTTTCTAGAGAAACTTTGGTGCTGCGTCGGTGGGGGTGAAGCACAATAATTTGGTTTTATCGACTGAGTCGATAAGGTAAATTAGCCACCGTAAAAAGATTCGAGAAAGCTGACGTTTCGAGCGCTGGCCCTTCGTCGGAGCGAATCAAGGGATTGTGGGTAGTGTGTGGTTTTATATAGTAGGAGGAGCTCCGCCATTGGTGGAAATTTTGTGACGTGAAAAACAAATGTAAATTAGTTGAATGAAAAGCGTTCGTTTATTCCGTGGGGTTTGAGAGTGCCAATTCGAAAGATGATTTTTTGTTCTAAGTTTTTTGTGGATTTACTTTGTAAGAAACATTTCATTGATTGTTTCTTTATGTTATCAATAGTTTTTGTGAAATATTTAGAAAACTCGGCTCATTCGGTCGAGCGATTGTACAAGAAATTCGCTTGCGTGCATCGACAGTTTCCTAGCTAGATGCGTTAATGTAATGCGTTTTGCTTTTGAGAGTAACCTGATAGATTTTTGAAGAAAACTTTCAACCGAGAGAATTTGTTGTCCATTTTCTTGTGTTTGTCATAAAGCGATCTTTTGTAAACAAAACCAGATTTGTATTTCGCAGCTCAAATTTCATTTGCATCGCAAAATTCAAAATATCTGCATAAGTTTTGATATTTTGTCTTTCAAGTTAGTCTTTCAGACTTTTTTGATACGCCACTGATGTTTTGTATTCGAAAATCATTCAAACCAATTATTCTAGACGGAGGAGATGTTGTTTTTCAAGTCTGTTTTCGCGCGTGATGCATCGAGAAGCGGTTATGCGTGACAAGTACGAGATCTCAGGCGTCAGTTTCGCAGGGGCCCCAGTGGTGGCGCCGCGAAACGACGTCTGTTTTCTCAGGCTACAAGGGTCTACAAGGGGCCTAGAGCAGAAAAATGGGCATTAACTATAATGCATAAAGTGTAATATTAGATCTGGCCATGTTTCAAAGAGCTATCAGTCCCTTCATGATAATGTCGCTTCTTTTGATCAATTTATTGTTTTCAATTTTTATTCATGGGCATCCAATTTAGCTAGGCTAGTTTAAATGAAATCCTGACTAAACTAACGAAACAAACGCAGATAAAAATATACATATAATCGCTCAGTTGACAAATAAGCGTTTGAGAAGGTACTTAAGTTTGATCTTAACTTCCCGTATCTACCACACACTGCGGGCAGCGCATTAAACGCACGTGCACCATTATATGTGAAGCTTCCTTGGTACTTAGATGTTTTAGCCAAAGGCAGGCGCAACATGTTACGGCGTCTGGTGTTATATGCGTGGATATGATGTGCATCGGTTTTAACTCTGATAAGAGATAGGAGGGCGCCATAGAAGGGATTTGTATAGGTAATACAATGGTTTCTAGGCGTATTTGGGATAAAAACCTCGAGTAATATTTCAAAATTATCCCAAAATATCAGGAGCCGTTTCGACTTGATGTGTCATTCAAAAGCTCAAAGAATGTAAATATCGACCCCCAAAAACAAACAAACAAACAACAGCTATGTAATGAAACTTCGACGACAGAAACAATTGCTCTAATGAATAACTAATATAAGCCTCATTTACACTGCCGAAAAAATTTGGCACGGCTCGGATGAAAAAAGTACGCGTACCAAAAAAATTGGTTCGGCACGGATAGATTTTGTCGTGTAAACTACTTTGCGCCATCCGTGCCGGACCAAACTTTCACCCGTGCTCGGACCATGTCGAGAGGTAGTCCGAGCACGGATAAAATTGGTACGCGATCCTGAAAATCTAGCCCAGCTCGGATAAGGTGTGCAGTGTAAACGATTAGCCGTGCCGAACCAACTTTTCTCTGATGAGCCTTCGCGCCTTTGGTCAGCACCGCCATGATAGCAGCATGCGCACTAAGCAAGAATCAAGTACGCTGGCCGAGATGTTGAGCCTTTTACCCGTACCAAACATAATTTTACATCGTTTAGCACGGTAGAAGACAGGACGTGTAAATGACTAATGAGTATTACTTTTTTGGTTACGCGTACCACTTTTATCCGAACCATGCCTAAAATTTTCTGCAGTGTAAATGGGGCTATAATGTACCAACAACAGCATTTCATCGTACAGAGTAAAAACAAAGGAAAAATTGTTCCTTACCATCCCTCTTTCAGAAAAAAATAAATATATATATATATATATATATATTTACCTCGTAAAAAGTTTCCTTATCTCGTTTAGATGTTCAGTATACTTGATGGGCGAAGTATACAGATTTTCAATCTCCTGTGAAGAACCCTGTATTGTCAGCTCGATTTTCGCCACTAAACCGCGAGTATCGTGAAACACCAAAAACACCGTTTCTCGCCGAAGCATAATTACTCGTGGCGAAGCACACGAGTTGTAAATCCGGCGTTGACTTTTCTTGTTTTTTTTCGTGTCACATTAGCGCATGCAAATTTATGCACGCATATTTAAGTCTATGTCGACGACTATATGGCTTTCGGCCATGAAATACATACCGTAAAATCTCTCCGTGTGTGTACTCGAGAAGCAAGATAAAGAACTACTGCGTACAACTGCACACTTTCAAGACAATTCAAGGCGTTCATGGATGGATAGGACGGTTTGATATTGTGTTCGCCGCTTATTCCTGTGGGATTTTTGCTCTGGCAAGTTCTGCGTTTTATAAGTTATATTGAACTTGCCATTTGCTTAGCGATCGAGCTCCGGGTCGAGCTTAAGTGTCAGCTACTGAATCTAGTGAATGCAGTGTAGTCTTACTTTTAAACCCGTGTATACGTGAAAGCATGATGAACAGGTTATCGGCAAGGGTGTTTAAATAAAATTCACTCTCTCACTCACTCACTCACTCACTCGCTCCTTCCATCAGCTGCAAACCTAGTGAGCAAATGCTTTGTTACGAACACGTTTCGTAACAGGAATTCAACGTGAATCCAACGATAACAATAATTAATTTGATGTAAACGAATATAGACAACAATAAGCTTACAGATGTTTCGCATTTGGAGTTTTTAGTGCAACATTAAAGTCGATCTAAAAGGATTTTGCAATCTAAACACGCGTTCTGATGCGTATCTAGCTTAAAATAATAAAATTTAGTTCGTAGGTAATATGTGCTCTTGGACAGCGCAGTGATTGAGTTTGTGGCTTAGTCCCGGACGGCCCGAATTCGAATCTCCATAAAGTACCCCCTTTTTTTTTTTTTTTTTTTTTTTTTTTTTTTTTCCTTTTTTTTTCTTTTTTCGAACTGGACATTATGAAAGTGATGTACGTTTTTTTTCGTTCGTCAAAAATCCTTACGTTTAATTTAAAATCAAAGGCTCCTTGCGAGCCAAGTCGTGAATATGAAACAACCATCGGGGACCTTTTCCTACCCTACACAAGGTGGGTACTCTTAGATTCTACATGTTATGACTACTTCCCTTATGTTGCAG
>JAJGOT010000036.1:752500-947500 GCA_022457155.1 Cladopsammia gracilis | reverse complement strand
CGAGCCCACAACGAACTCTGTCGATTTCGATCCGATATTCCCCGATCTTAGCTCCTTTTTTGCTCGGAACCTCGTCGGTTGTTCAACGTTTGTCGAGGATAGCTTTGAATGGCCCCGAATGTTTCTCGGAATAAGCACGTGATCAGACGAGAAATCTTCGATTTGCCATGTGCTCTCAAAGCGCTGGAAGGTGAGTTCTTTTATCATAATGAGTTTAACCCATTTAGGTTTAAGAATCAAGCGCAGCTGTCTTCGCATTTATGGAGAACTTGTTAGCAAAAAATTCAGTTTCCAATTTTCCAGAAATTGTGTGACTCCATCGAAACGCGATCGATTGTTTAGTGCAGCTGAACATCATTGTGCGGCGACCTCAAAACCCAGGGCCTAACTAATCGATAGAAATCGATCATCGGAAAGCTAATTGATTAATCGATAGTACTCGCTATTTGTCGATTGATTAGTCAATATAATCCATTGAAATCGATAATCACAAAATTTGGCTGTAAATCGTTCATAGTGAATAGCACGTCACTGCGAACTGTTGAGTGGTAAAACTGTTTTATTTTCTCGATCCTACGCGTTTCGTGTGAGTAACGCACACTTCATCGGCAGCCTCTTCCAGCTTCTCTGCTAATAAGAGTAATTTTGAAAAAAAGGGGACAAAAGTTTTCGACTCAAACAGTTCTTCTGAGGCTAAGAATATTGTATCTATCTATCATAAACACTGCAAAATTCGAGTTTGAGTTCGATTTCGAAGTAAAAATTAACATTTATTTTAGTGCTGAGGTATTGACTTTACGCAAACAGCTACAAACATCTGCTGAGTTATATTACTACAGATATATTTGCCAATAATGGGCATATAACCATTTTTCCCATAAGAACGCTTTCAGATGAAATTAAATTATTTCGGCTTTCGCTTTATTTAGACGATTCCATTTAACCAAGTTCAGGGTAACTTGGGTTAAGTGCATCAGCTGGGTTTGTCTTAATGCCGAGTGTTTTTTTTCTTATATTGCCTATGGCGTGCAAGAACAGCTACGAAAATACAGTAATAAAACGAGACTGTCGGCGATGGGCCTGTAAATTAAACGAGACATCGCTACTGCTAAAATAGTACACTGTAAAATTGAAAGTAATTTTTTGGAGACTAATTTATCCCTCTAAAATGGAGATCTTTTGTGGCTGAGATTGCCCTGCAGGGCCAAAGCAGCTCAACAAGAGCAAAATTGGCTTAAACAGTTGGCTGAATTACGCATCAAATGTATAGAATAGCCCCCTAAAAAGTCGAATTAGCCTTCGGGGACTCGGGGCCAATTTGGCACTTTGTCGCTAAAACAGATCTGTTGACTTTACAGCGACAACTGCAAGTTAAATAGTTGCCGAGATCTATTTAATTATGATATGGTGTGAGCCGTAAAGCGGGGTTCGACTTTAGTTTATTTCTGTAACTTCAAACTCTCCAAGTAAACTGAAAATCAACATGACTGTTCTTAAATTTCAAATATTCCTTACCAAATTTATTATGATAAGATCATTCCCTTGTACTTGTTTGCAACGCAACAATTGTTCCGTTTGATAATTAGCAGCAACGATAATATTTATTGCTAACGTACCATCCGTTTACAGTCGAAAAAAAATAATTTTTAAGACGTTTACCTCGTGAGAAGTTTTCTTATTTCATGTTGTTGTTCAGTATACTTGGTGGCCAAAGGGAGCAATGCTCGATCTCCTGCACAGACTCCTGTATTCTCCCAACGGACCCACGAATACCGGTATCAACACTACACATGAAACATCACACACGCGTTTCTTGTCCAAACGCGAATTATGACAGTAAATAGCTATAGGTTTCAGTAAATAAAGCCCACTTAAAATACATAACGTGATGTCAAATGACAGCCAGTGAGTTCTTATTTGGCATTTACATTAAGATAGCAAACGAATATTAAGTAATTTTCATGAAAGACGAAAGTATACGTTACTGGTCATCCCGGGGGGAGGAGGGCGGGTACTGCCGTCAACTAAGGAAAGGTGTGTGCCCAGAAAGTTCGTAAACCCGGAGAAAATCGGAAATTTATACCCCATTTAAGAGGGAAAAAAGGATAACGCAGAATTGCGTGAACAGGTCGTTTTTATTTCCTTTCTGTACATGGAAAGTTTACGCATCGGGTATAGAATACTCGACTAAGCCTAGTTTCATTAATACGCCATCATAATCATATCGTTTTCGTTTAGCTGGGTATTTAGGTATTGTAATTTAGCTGACAAAGTAGAAACCCTTACCAAGGATCACAATACCAAAAAAGATAACTATTTAAGGACTGAGCACGTTAAAAACCGTACCCTGTCCCGCGGCCCATACCTGTAAACTTTACATATGTGAGGGGGGTCGAGGGGAGGGGGGGGGGGGGGCTGGTTATGTGAATATCCATCATTTTTAATCCGCATTCCGCCAGGTGGCCCACAGCTGGCCAATTTCAACTCAGAGTTTGTAGCATGAAGCGACTGAGAATGTTATTTATGAAGTTTTTATATTAAAAAAAATAAATAATATGCTCCATTCCACTTTATAGGTCAGGAATCGGAATAAATACGTATTTGTCTTCAAAGTTACAGGTTAAAGCTGGCACATTCTCTGTTATGCTAATTAGCTTTCTAGTCGTCGGTCATTATCTCCTCCTGTCCTAACATTAAGGCTTTATTGCTTTCTAAGTAATCGTTCCAAAGTATGTCGTTCATTTCAGAAAACATATATTTTATTTTAAAAGCTTCACAGAAAAAGTTAAATAAATATAATTAACGGCGGTTTTTTGAAAACCATGTCGCCCTAATTGAGCGTCTGTGAGTGTGTTTGGCTTTAGCCCACTTAGACTTTTTGGGCTGTTTTGCTGTCAATTTGCAACGAAAATGGCTAAAAATGAGATTTGCAACAACAAATGCAAATTTGTCACCGAACTCAAGATAATTAGGGCTTAATTTTTTGGTGGGCGGCACGGTGGTCTAGGGGTTAGCGCGTCGGACTTTCAACCTGAAGGTCGGTGGTTCGAAGCCTGGTCTCTGCCGTCGTGTTGTTTCCTGAGACAGGAAACTTTACTCCACACTGTCTCTCTCCACCCAGGTGTATAAATGGGTACCGGCGACAAAATGCTGGGGACGTAACCCTACGATGGACTAGCATCCCATCCAGGCGGGAGTAGCAGTATTCCTAGTTGCTTCAAGCTACGGAAACCGGGTTAAGCTCCGGCCGTGTGAGCCATCGTGGCCCGAGTGCGACTTTACCTTTTTTTACCTTTATTTTTTTTGCATGCGCATAATTCAATTTTTTTTCCGGCTCTATTTCGATCTTTTATTCTTCGCCTCTTTCTTTTCTTTTCTTTTCTTTTTGCTTTATCGTTTTGTTGCCCATTTCATCATCTTTCTTTTCTGGGGAATTGTGGCTCGCTAACTTTTCAGGAAAGGAGAAAATTTAACCTGGAAAGCGTACTAGGTGAATTTAACAAATTTACACCGGTTTTCCGTGGTGTGGACTCTTATTTACCACGATTTACGTCATCATATGGTCAAAATGTCCATGTCCACACCACGGTGTAAATTTGTTTTTTACAACAATATTTAGAAAAAAACACAAGGAAAAATCGAAGTCTCGTTACAAAACGTGAGAGCAAAGAAAGAGCAAGCGTTGTCTATAACTTTCTCGCAATCTGATTGGTGTTTTTTCAAGCGCGCGTGATGTTAGCGTCAGCACCGTTGTCTGGACTCTCATTTACCACTCACGTCGACCAATCAGATTGCGAGTTTAGCGGCAATTGTGGTAAAAAGCCAAATTTGGAATCGATTTTTCACCAAAAGTAAAATTTTAGCCATTTTGTCAGTTGTCAGTAAACTCCATCCAGATTCTCATATTACTGTACATTTGATCAAGGAGTGTATACTTTCATTAAAGACCAGTCGGTAATTCACAGAAGTGGTCGCGGTCGCTTACGGGATCGATCGCGCACAAGAACGTTCAATCATAGCCGTAACATTGCGTTACGTATGTAACATTGCGTTACGCATTGTGACATTTCGTTACATGTTGTGTAGGGTTAAACCTGTTGCTGCTGTCAAGATACAAATGCCGGCAAATTATATACATTTAAGTTTGCCACAAACTTTAATTTGTAACATTACTCTTATTCAAGCGTTCCATTTTTTCCAACATTTATTGCTACGGCAAGTGAGTTTAAAAAGCTGACACTGTTACCGTCGGACTCGAGTTGATATAAATACTAAATGCAAAAATTCGCTGTAATGTTTAACTTGCACTCGGGTAACGCTTTTTTTTTTTTTCGGGCCGTGCTCAGAACCTCTGTATACCATGACTTATTTGGTGAAGAATCTTTTATGGAATTCATGAGTTGGTTCATATAATTCTTGGATTCTAAGCAAACGTTTACCACGCATGTTAACTTCGTTTCCAGGGCTAGCCGCGCGGCAAAGCGTGTGCTAGAACTACTGTAGCTATTTAAAGTATTTACAACTGATATTATTTACACGTATTGTTGAAGCAGCGTTAAGTTTCTGTTGTTGCAATTACCAAAAATAGTTTTTATATTTGTCATTTACTTTCATGCTAAACAAGTTAAACGAGCTTTAATTGTCTCCCCTCGGATCGTTACATAAATGGAATATAGTACTGTTGCGTGTTTATTGTAACCAGTATAGGTGGTTTGCAATCAATCTCTAGAGACATAGATAACAATAGTGAAACGAACAAATGCTGGTGGACGAACAAAAGGAGCTAATGAGAGAACTATTGTTTATGTCCACCAGCATGGCGGCGATGACGTAACATGAAAACCACCTATAACTATATAAGAGGCGAGAATAAAATGTCCGAAAACCAGAGAAGTCAGAAAAAAATTTCTTTTACAGAGCATTGCCGAAGCAGAGGAAACGTATTTCACAGGAGTCGTCCTTTATCTTACCGAAAACTCATTTTGTCAAGGTGCCTCGCCTGAGAAAACAGACGTCGTTTCTCGGCGCCACCACTGGGGCCCCTGTGAAACTGACGTCTGAGAAATGAGCGCCAAAATCTCGTACGTGTCACGTAACCGCTACCCAGATCTGGGTAGTGCTTCTGATTGGTTGAAACAAATTTCCCTCGCGCGGCACGCGTATGTTGTTTTCAAGATGACGGAAAGAAAGAGTGTTATGTGCAAATCTCATCAAAGACCCTTCGTCACGATACATACTACATGAGAGATCAAAGAGCGGAGAAGAATGTCTTCATTTAAGGTTACTGTAAACCTTTATTGGTCCAATTTTGCATAATTTTATTTTTTTTTTTAATTTCTGTAAAGATATAACATTAATCTAGAAAATATTGCAAAATCATTAAAAGAACTCGAGATGATAATCCGATAATCTCTTTCCGGAGTGCAGCGCCTTCTTGTACTTCTCCCGCTAAACTTTATCCGCGGGATCTCCCATTACATGTTATGCATATTTTGTTTACATCGCAATGCGAAGCGCGTTTTGCATCGTCAATGCGTATTCTATTGTAGCGTCATAGTGTATTCTCCCCGGCCATTTCCCATGTCTCACATGGTCGTCTACGCTTGTTCTAATTCCTGAAGATTTACAATTTGACTATTAAAGCCAAAGTGGAAATTTTTGGTTAGCAGAATTGTAGAGATCACGAATGAAAAGAACCGCGGCGAAGAGTATTAAAAAGAATAATAAATGAATGAATTGATACCAGCGCGTGTTTTCGGTTAATTTCCGCGGCCACGTCTGCTGTTTTTTCATTTCTTTGAAAACTCTCACTGGCCCTTTTCGCTCGTTTGTTTCCACAACAATTTTGCTGCGTTTTCGTTACGTTCTTTCCGCTCATTTGAGTTTGCAGTTGCGCGAAATTTTGCTGTTTCTTCTATGGTTTTTTCCTTTGAAATAACTTGACTAATCGGCGGTTAATCACTGCTGTGTGACAATGCTCTTGAGGGGGTTCTATGTTTCATTTCATTGGTTGGCGGCACGACCACGATGACAGCCGCCTAAATGAGGTGTGAAAACAGTGAAAATCTTTCGAGGCCAAAAACTCGAGGTTTGTTTTTGCGAGAATGGCCTCTGTTCAAATGAATTAATTGGGTATGTAGATTTGTCAGATTTTCACGAAACTTGGCCAGTAAGTTTGCTGGATATTTATGCATCAAAGTGTGTGGGGCTTTTACGAAATTCCAAATACTTTTCTCGTGGCGCCCCAAAGTGTGACGCGCAAAGAACAATTTTATATTGTCCATCTTCAAAGTGGATTTACTCGGGAACCAATGAAAATATCGAAAAAGCCTCACAAGCTTTGTTAGGCAATTAACTCTCGAGTGACACGGACCAGTTTGTTTTGATTTTCGCGCTAACACGGAGACTGGTAATTCAGTAAGGCAAACACCGTCGGTTTTGCTTTTTAGGCTCGCGCACGCTTAACTAAAGGAAAAACAGGAAAAATAATTGCTATTTTCGGAATCTACAATTTATTAGTTTTACGGTGATATATAGTTTTCTGGGGTTTCGTTAAAAATAGCCCGAGTACCAAAGATTTTCGGGAAAGCACCCTCAAAGGTTTACAGTAACCTTAATTCATGAATTGCCGTTTGAAGTGAATTTATTTTGTAAACAACACCAGATTTGTATTTCGCAGCTCAAATTTTATTTGCATCGCAAAATTCAGAATATCTGCATAATTTTTGATCTTTTGACTTTCAAGTTAGTTTTTCAGACTTTTTTGATACGCCACTGATAACCCTATTCGAAAATCATTCAAACTAATTATTCTAGACGGAGGAGATGTTGTTTTCAAGTCTGTTTCCGCGCGTGATCCACGCGTGCCGATAGGGTAATTCGAGAAGCGGTTATGGTGACAAGTACGGGATTTTGGCGCTCATTTCTCAGACGTCAATTTCGCAGGGGCGCCAGTGGTGGCGCCGCGAAACGACGTCTGTTTCCTCAGGCTACAAGGGGCCTAGAGCAGAAAATTGGGCAATAACTATAGTGCATAAAGTGTAATATTAGATCTGGCCATGTTTCAAAGAGCTGTCAGTCCCATTCACTGTATTAACTATTAGAGCGCTTTTGGGCAATTACGACTTTCATGATAATGTCGCTTCTTTTGATCAATTTATTTTTTCAATTATTATTCATGGGCATCCAATTTAGCAAGGCTAGTTTAAATGAAATCCTCACTAAACTAAATATTTAATAATATAACGAAACAAACGCACATAAAAATATAAAACTACATATAATCGCTCAGTTGACAAATAAGCGTTTGAGAAGGTACTTAAGTTTGATTTTAACTTCCCGTATCTACCACACACTGCGGGCAGCGCATTAAACGCACGTGCACCATTATATGTGAAGCTTCCTTGGTACTTAGATGTTTTAGCCAAAGGCAGGTGCAACATGTTACGGCGTCTGGTGTGTATATGCGTGGATGTGACGTGCATCAGTTTTAACTCAGATAAGAGATGAAAGGGCGCCATACCGTGAATGGATTTGTATAGGTAATACAATGGTTTCTAGGCGTATTTGGGATAAAAACCTCGAGTAATATTTCAAAATTATCCCAAAATATCAGGAGCTATTTCGACTTGATGTGTTATTCAAAAGCTCAGAGAATGTAAATATCGACCCCCAAAAACAAACAAACAAACAACAGCTATGTAATGAAACTTCAACGACAGAAACACACAAACACACACACACACACACACACACACACACACACACACACACACACACACACACACATATATATATATATATATATATATATATATATATATATATATATATATATATATATGTTTAATTTTTGCCGTGTTCGGTGTAACTTTAATCCGTAATTTTATATCTATACCCGTCATTAGAAATTCAATCTTACTGGGTTTTCTAAGCAAAGATATAGCTGGCCGAAATCTGTCGAAACAATTGCTCTAATGAATAACTAGTATAACGTACCAACAACAGCATTTCATCGTACAGAGTAAAAACAAAGGAAATATTGTTCCTTACCATCCCTCTTTCTGTAAAAATTAAATAAATATATTTACCTCGTAAAACGTTTCCTTATCTCGTTTAAATGTTCAGTATACTTGATGGGCGAAGTATACAGGTTTTCAATATCCTGTGTAGAACCCTGTTTTGTCAGCTCGATTTTCGCCACTAAACGGCGAGTATCGTGAAACACCGAGAACACCGTTTCTCGCCGAAGCATAATTGCCTATTAAAATATATGCAGCGGCACGGCAAAATACAAAGTGAGTTGTCAATCAGTGTCAATCAAATACTATAATAATACATTCTGCTTTCTTTAAAGTGTTGCTTTTAGCGGCATTTTATGATAACAATTATGTTATTAAGATTTCGTTCTGCTCCAGATAAAACGAAAATGCGCTTCTAAGTTGTAAAATACCTTTCTCTGGACGCCGACTACTCTCAACAACACAAGCAGGTCCAAGCAAGACGTTCATAAAAAAATATTTTAATCTTAATAAAATAAGCGTAGCGTTGCAGTCAGTGAATAATTTGCATCGCAGCATATCATTTAAATAACAACATCGTTATTCAGATGATTATTAGAAGACGTTACAACGAAACAAATTGTAGGCTAAATACAACACGTTCGCTGATATGCTAATAAGGTTTTTAGTCGGGGGATTTTCGCATTGTCCCAGCATTAAGGCTACACTGTTATTTCAAGTGACTTTGCTCTTATTCGAAAGTATGTCGTGATTCAGAAGGAAAGAGGCCAATATAGTACGTACTAATGTGGGAATTATTGTCTTGAAATATTAATTGACTAACTTTCAAGCTAGCTAAGAGGCAAAGTTGTGTGCGCCTTGTTGTAACATAATTTTGCAATCAAAAAAGGAAATCTTCAAATTCGCGATGGCTTAAAATTTATATCTTCTAATAGCTATTATCTACACCTCCTGATTGTCGTCTTGTTTAACTGTCAAAGGGTAAAATGATAAATACTTAAAGGTGGCTCCAAGTAGTTTTTTTGGGTCACACTTCCCTTTTTGAATGCGCTTATAAATAATCTTACTTTAGCTCAATAAATCTGAATTTGATACCAGATGTTAGGCTTGGATGAAAGTTTTGGAAGATGCTCTTTTTATGCTAATCAGCGTTTCCATAGCAACGGTAAACAGATATGGCGAATAACAGTTTTTTCCTAAATATCTTTCGATTTTGGGGCTACCCGCAACAAGCGAATAAATGCGCTATAATCTACACAGCGTAGCACACTAAATGAGGAAATTTCAAACAAGTTAAACTGTTCGATCATGTTTGAAATATAAGCGGTCAAAACATTCCATAGGTCTCACAAATTACCATTAAATAACCATGGCCACAGAAAGTTTCCTAAGACTTGAATTATTACTCCCTGCAAATAGCTCTGACTAACTCCTCGGCATTAAAGTGATCGAGCTTTTCATTCAAATGCAGTTTTGCTTGACGTTTTCACTCTTTCACGCGTGCATCAGGGATGTTTTTGCATTTGCGACATTGGATCATGTAAATAAGATTTTTTGATGCGCACCAGTAATAGTCTGTTTACATATTCAACGTGTTACATATACAACGTATTCTCTTCGTAGTTACCTACAATCCAACCTCCCCTAACCTCAACAACATCATTGCTAAAACCTTTCCTATTCTTCAATCTTCTAATCGATGCAAACAAGTATTTTCTGAAAAACCTTTCATTGCATACTGACGCCCACGTAACCTCTGCGACTTCCTCGTCAAGGCAAAGATCAAACATACACAGACGATAACAAGGCCACCTACAATAACCAAATGCAACTCTACAAAATGTAAACTGACCTGCCCCTTCATTCAAGACGGTTTGGCATCATTTACATTTAAAACAAAGGCCAAAATCGCCGCATCAAGCAGACTAACATGCGCATCAAAAAATATATTGGACAAACAAAGCGGGCATTGCGTGACAGATTCGGAGAACACCTGAGAGGCATATGTTGTGGTTCAATTTTATCCTTGGTTCAAATTTTATTTTCCTTTAGTTAAAACTCATTATCATACATTACCATAGCCAAAAACAAACGAAAATAAAATTTGAACCAAGGATAAAATTTAACAAGGGACACAAACTCACAGACGTCGAATTAAATCCAACTCGAACTCACACAACAGCATGGTATAAACAGAGAAGACGACCATTAATTTTCCTACAATTTGTATATCCCATTCTATTTTTATATTATGCCATCATATTAACCGTTTATTGACTTAGTTCAGGCTTTATCCCCATTCGCTGTTTTAAATTTTTAATTCCTAGCCTGTATCATATATCAAATTATAATCGTTTCACAGTTTGTTTACTCACAGGGCGCCCACACAAACTGTGTGACCGTTGTTCGTATTTTTAAATTTAGAGGAAATGTATGGGAATATCGAAAAGGTTCACTTATCGTAATATACTGCGATGAATATTTACATACAAGTTCAAAATAAACGTATCTTTACCTGAAATGTTGTGTGGTGTCATTCTTGTAGCTGGAAACAGCGAATTTTAGTGATTTGAAGGGTTTTGAATCGGACGTTTACCTGAGTGTATAGTAGAGAGACAAGGGAGGAAAGCTGGATTTTGGACATCTCCAGCGCCGAGCCGATTTTCACCAAGAAATTCCCATCGCACCGCTTCCAAAACCCCGCAACAGGCAAGCTGAAACCCAGAGGTTTCTTCTCGTACCATTACATTTAAAATCCGTCCAAAATTCGAAGCGCTAGATCCCAAATAATATCGAGAAATTCAGCATTCGAAGCTCGAAAACACCGCGGCTGGTAAAATGTGTGTGGCCTCCAACAGTTATGCCGTTTGATTGGATGATAACAAACAATGCCCTTTCATAAATTCGTCCTGCGGGAGGGGAAGCAGGGGCGAATAATCAGCAACGAACTTTATTTACACTTACTATCCCGGGGTGAAGCGAACGGCGCGTGATGGAATGAGCCCAGCAAGACGCCATTCGCTTCACCCTAATTCGCCCCTGCTTCCCCTCCCGCGAGTCGAATTTATGAAAGGGCATTGTTTGTTATCATCGAATCAGAAAGTAGCAAACGGACGTGACTCTTGGAGGCCGCACACATTTTACCAGCCGCGGTGTTTTTGAGCTTCGAATGCTGGATTTTTCGATATTATTTGGGGTCTAGCGCTTCGAGTTTTGGACGGATTTTAAATGTAATGGTACGAGAAGAAACCTCTGGTTGCCAGGTGCGGGGTTTGGAAGCCGTGCGATGGGAATTTCTTGGTGAAAATCGGCTCGGCGCTGGAGAGGTCCAAAATCCAGTTTTCCTCCCTTGTCTCTCTACTATACGCTCAAGTAAACGTCCTATGCAAAACCCTTTAAATCACTAAAATTCGCTGTTTTCAGCTACAAGAATGACACCACACAACATTTCAGGTAAAAATACGTTTATTTTGATCTTGTATGTAAACATTCATCGCAGTATATTACGATAAGTGAACCTTTTCGATATTCCCATATATTTCCTCTAAATTTAAAAATACAAACAACGGTCACACAGTTTGTGTGGGCGCCCTGTGGTTTACTATATAAAATATTGTAACGACTTTCCGTATCTCCATTAAATCCCCTGAAGAAGACGGCTTGACTGTCCGAAATATCGGGAAACCTCATTCAATGCATAACGTTTCGAATAACATGTCTTAGATGAGTTGAATCGTCTTTTAATAAGCTTCGGCAGATTTTTTAAGTTCTCTTCACAAGGAGCTGTACCCGTGAGCGGCGAAGCCGTAAGCGATCGAGCAACTCGGAATCGGCTGCTTCTAATCGGTTGTCTATCCTGTCGCTCGGTTAAAAATAGTTTTGTCGATTTGTTCTGAATTATTACTCGAGCTTCCGTAAGAGTTAGAGTCTTAAAATGCAGGCCGTTCTTTTTTTCGTCGGTCGCCAAATAGACCAATTCGGCTAACGCGACAATGTTCCATCAGTATATTGCCAAGGTCATAAACAGCGAGCACCCACCACTACCAGACGAAATTAGACGGATGGCGCAGGATAGGAAACAGTGGGGAAGGATCGTGGCCGACTGCCTTGCAGCCGGCTGAGTAGTAGTAGCAGTATTGTTGTACCCAATTCAAACCTTCTGGGAATAAGATTCTTTGTTTACAATATTTCCATATAATTTCCATGTCAATGCTTCATTGATATGGAAATGTGACGAACAAAGAGTTCTAATCCCAATTGGGAATTGGGTACAACAATGCGTTAGCCGAATTTGTCTATTGGGGGTCATGGTCCCAGGCGTTCCTAGCGTAGACCGTGGAAACTGGGGACGAGAATCGCATCGACGTGCTTGTTTACTCGAAAATTTTCTTTCCGCGATGTCGAAGGGGGAAGGTATGTCAAACGTGTCAGCAAATGGTGTCATCTTTTCAACGATCAAACATACAGACCCACACACCGTTCGCGGTAGATCCACTTTAAAAGATGGCATAGTTAATGAGCGTACATTTCGAAACGGGTCGTTCCGCGAACTCAAAGTAGCAAAGGAATCAAATGATTTAGCAAACATCTTACCAGAATCAAACCAGAAATCACATGAGTTATCACTGATCAGAAAATGTGGACAGACTGTTGCTACAGACGACAAAAGAATATTTACAAACTTTTCAGGTGCTGATAAAGACATGATGCAGCGTGATAAAACACTAGGAAACGACAATATGGACGCCATGTTGGATTGCACAAGTGACTCTTGTCAAAGCACAGGCTTCCCAAGCTACATACGTGGTGTATGCGACAGCTTGTGTATACAGAGAAATGTATGGGAAAATCACGGATTCTCTAAAATTGGTTAAATAACTATCTATTTTGAAATAAAGTTTACCTACCTCAAATGTGTTGTTTACTTGCGTCTTGTACCGAATTTGAAGCCATTCCGACGCCATTTAGCGAAGTTATTCGAAGTCGTTGTCTCCCCGCCCTTCTAAAAAGAAGGAAAGGCAGACCACTGCATCGATCGCTGGCCAGAGGTCACTCCACAAATCGCTCCCTCCTCAAAAGGAAAAGTCCCGAATCGCAATAAAACCAACAGTTCCATAGAGCCCAATAAATTTCACTCCACATACGTGCGCTTCGGCGGTCGAAAGACTCGTAAAGAACGAGATATTTTGCTTTAAATTCGCCTATTCGGCTTTCCAGATATGCTTGTGACCGACCTGGCGGCAACGGTCGTTGCGCAACGACACATATCTGGTTTCATCCTCAACTCTGATTGGTCCATTTGAACCAAGTCACGCGCTGACAACACGACCCTCCACCGGAAGGAAAGGTACATTTTGTCACGAATCAAGTGTCACACTAGGACTCCGAATGTTGAACTATTCTTCTGATGGCCGTTGTCGATTCGTACTTAAACTGGTAATGAGAAATCAGCCAAAGCTTCCATTTCGCATAAAGTGCATCATCTTTTTCAGACACAGGCGACCCTCTTTTTCTGTTTACGTTTTTACGTTTAGCGCGTGACTTGGTTCAAATGGACCAATCAGAGTTGAGGATGAAACCAGATACGTGTCGTTGCGCAACGACCGTTGCCGCCAGGTCGGTCACAAGCATATCTGGAAAGCCGAATAGGCGAATTTAAAGCAAAATATCTCGTTCTTTACGAGTCTTTCGACCGCCGAAGCGCACGTATGTGGAGTGAAATTTATTGGGCTCTATGGAACTGTTGGTTTTATTGCGATTCGGGACTTTTCCTTTTGAGGAGAGAGCGATTTGTGGAGTGACCTCTGGCCAGCGATCGATGCAGTGGTCTGCCTTTCCTTCTTTTTAGAAGGGGAGACAACGACTTCGAATAACTTCGCTAAATGGCGTCGGAATGGCTTCAAATTCGGTACAAGACGCAAGTAAACAACACATTTGAGGTAGGTAAACTTTATTTCAAAATAGATAGTTATTTAACCAATTTTAGAGAATCCGTGATTTTCCCATACATTTCTCTGTATACACAAGCTGTCGCATACACCACGTATGTAGCTTGGGAAGCCTGTGGTCAAAGTGAAGATACACGTAATTGTCGTATTTATGTGACCTTTGTCATGATTATTACTCATGCGCGAAGCGGCATGAGGTAAGGTTTCGGCTCCGTTTTTCTTGTTATTATTAACTCATGCGCAAAGCGGCATGAGGTTAAAAAATGTGCTCGGTTTTTCTTGTTACTCATGCGCGTAGCGGCATGAGTTACAAAATGGCCTCGGTTTTTCTTCTTATTTTTCTTTTTTTGTGTGTGTGTGTCACGATTTTGCATGCAAATTTATGCACATTGTGCTCTTCCGGTTCATAGCTTTGCCATTCACACTTCCGGTTTGGTGACTTCCGGCTACTCTCACTTCCGGCAAAACATCGTTACTGAAGTGTCACGACAGCGTCTCCTACAACCCTACTCACATTAGTAATGTTCACGTCACGTATATATTAAACTCACAGTAAAGACTGGCTTCATTGTGGTACGGCCTTCATTTATAAAACATTCAACAGTAACGTGGTTTGCAGGTGCGATGACTGAATGAAATATTTATATATATAAAAACATATATATATATATACAGTTGAACCTCTCTAATACGGACACCGAAGGGACAGAACAAAGTGTCCGTTTTAGAGAGGTGTCCGTATTATAGAGGTCACCACGATGACGTCACTTTTAAGACCGACTGACAGTTTTGGACCAGTAACTAAAAACAGACCCACATTCGTCTTTTAACTGCATCTAAATTGATTAATATACAGCATTGAGACACTCAAGTCTATCAGTAGCGTTAGTGCATTGTATAATTGTCAGCTACACTGAATCACTGTTTTAAAACGAAACGAACTACAACGCAATGCTGCATGTAAAAAGGTAATAAGGCCAAGCACACACAAACGCCTACTTAGGGCGATATCGTTTTCAAAAATCCAGGTAGAATCTTGATAGATTGGCGACAATTGATCGGGAAAAATGCCAAAGCTAACAAGCGATTTCCGGCCATCGTCAGCGCTTACTGGGACATTTTACAGCGTTTGCTTGAGATATATAGCTGAATGTATGAAAAGGTGATCACCGAAAATTTCGCAATTTCATTGCAGCTAGCCCAAACAAGGGTTTTTATGACCCCGATCAGCCCGAAAATCACAGGGGAGAGAAAGAAGAGGGAAAGGGAACGAGAGGGAGAAAAAAAGACCAGCAACAGTCTTTAGTTTTTATATTGTGGGGTTTAGAGATAGTATTTGAACGACAAAAAAAATTAAGGCCAAGCACACACAAACGCTTACTTATAATAATTGTTGTTCACTACCACCCGTCCAATTTATTTCAACAACAACAAATCAGTCAATCCTAGCAGTACGCGCCCAATGTACCTCAGTGCATGCGCACCTTCGTGTTTTCAACCTTATTTGCTTAAATACACAACAATGGCATACATACAAAATGAAAATGGGGTTGCTGATCAGTTTGGAGTTGAGTTTTTCTCAGAGGTTATTTCAATGTATTCGTTGGCCTGGTCAAACGCTTTCTCCTGTCTGTACACAGCCAAGATGATATAAAATGCTTTTGTGAGAAAAAACGGCTCGTTTCCTGAGTTATGACATCACAAGACAATCATCCATTTTGTTCTGTCCAAATAATACGATTCCTTCCCTTAAGAAACAAAACAACATTACAATTAACAGAAACGGAATGATGGATGGAAAGGGAGTTGGGTGGGATGGGGGGACATCGTGTTTCACGGAGACAATCATAAACCTTTATAAGTTCTCTCCCTCTCCCTTCTGCAGTTAAAAGCGTCTGGGAACTAGGAAATACGGCGGTATTTGTACAGAAACAAGATCGTACCGCTCGCTTAAAGTTTGCACGTTCCGTGCGTAGGGATTACAATAGCGAGTACTGGAAGCGGGACATTTGCTTCTATTTGGACGGTGTTAGTTTCTAGCACAAATATAACCCCCAAGATCAAGCACGCGCACCCGAGGGGAAAATTGGCACAAGATAGGGGGAGGATTAGCTCCCGGGTGTACTGCTAAAGGGTCGCATGTTGGGTCTGGCGGGAGAGTGGTAAAAATGCTAGTGGCAATTTCCTTCGGAAAAGGAGTTATATTCTGCGAACAGTACGACAAGTTGGATGGTGATCGTTATGTTCAGTTTATTCAAAATAATTTCCAATACATGTTTAGAAAGAGCGGCAAACAGCACTCGAAACTGTTCAAGACAACTGTTCAAGACAACTGTCCTGTTCTAAACTGTGCAAAGGCGCGAAAAGCATTATCTGCGATAGGCGCTCGATTATTTGCCATACCATCGAGAAGCCCTGATGTCCAGCCGATTGAAAATGTCTTTCATTTAGTCAAACGTGAGCTTAGAAGGCAAGCGTTACAAAAGAACATTACGTTTGAGGGCTTGGACGAATTTGCAAAGCGAGTGAAATCCACTCTATATGGCATGAAAACTGACTTCATTGATAACATAATCAGCTCAATGGACAAGCGCATGGAGCATATTGTGCGCAGCAGGGGCAATAGAACAAAACATTAACTTGGCATGATATTTTTACAAGACGTTCTAAAATATGTTGTTCTTTTAAACTTTGAAAGGTACAAAATGAATCGCGGTTTAATTAATGCACTCTTTGTAGCGTTACAATGGATTTGAACTTACCATGATAATCACCTTGGCGTGATAGTTCTTTGTGCCCGCGCGAAATACTAATCTATGTTTCTGTTGGTTCAATTTTCTTCTCATGACCAACTCACACGCAACCAGCCTTAAACAACAAGTGTAACTAATAAACTATCTCAATTAAATTGTGATATATTGTGTTGTTGTAATTTGCTGACGGTATACCCGGGTGAGACGGTCTACCATCGAAAGTATAAAGGTTATATTATAACTCCCCTTCTCTGCGAGATGGAGAGCTCTCCATCCTTAAATGCTTGATTTAAGCATTCTAGTAAATCGATTCCTATCAAATCGAAGAAATGCTTATAGAACTCAGCGGTAAAACCGTCCTCACCTGGTGATTTATTGTCCTTAAAAGTTTCCAGCACCTTTTTACATTCCTCCAAGGTAAGAGGCCCTTCTAATTGATTCTGGTCTTCATTATTCAGTATTGGGATTTCAGTATCCTTAATGAATTCATCGAAAGCCTCTTGGGATACAGTTGTTTTGGAGCTATATAGATCTTCATAAAATTTCTCGATTGTTTCTAAAATTATGGCCTCTTCCTTTATTGTTTCGTCTGTGTCATCATCACTAACTTCGGTGATGGTCTTCTTACTGTAGTTTTGCTTCTCTAGATTAAAAAAATATTTAGTTGGTCGCTCTCCTTTTTCCACCCATCGACATTTCGATCGAAAAATTGCCGCGTGCCCCTTCTCTTCATATATTAAGGTGTTTCCCTCCAGTTTCCATGCAGCCGCACCGACCATTTTTAAGCGGCCGTTTAACTAACTTTCCTTTTTTGAATTAGTATGAAACTTAAACAAAATATTGTACAAAGTTTGAAGTTTATAAGAGTGTAACAATTTTAAAAATCGGATTTAAAATTGCGGAGATAAACGAGAAACATTGAAATCGCTTGAGTCTAAATTCCGAGCGATTGCGATGGCATCTAGAAAAACCAAAACTATTACAATAAACTATGACATATGGCAAACAAAATATCTAAAAATTAGAAAATTTTGTCAAGCCGATTTTGAGTAAATCAGGAAAACATTTCGAACTTGTGATTTTGCATGTGTATGAGCACATCTACAAATTCCTCAATTAAGCTTATAAAAGTTTAATTTCTCAATCTCAAATTTACGCCAAAATGTGTGTTTAGAGTATGAGATGAAACTATGAAAGTTTGAAAGCGTTTCTCGTTTTAGTTTTGGAGATTCGATTTTCTATAGGAAACCATAGTTTTTTGACTGAGTCCTTGATATTGTAGTTTTAGCGCTTTTCTATATATTTCAAAAACCGCGAGATAGACTTTTTTAAAACTTTTTTAGTCATTTGTTTATAATATGAACAACATTGTCTCGAAGTTTCATCTTGATTGAAACATTGCAGCATGGTCAAATAAAATAATAAAGTTCACCCAAAACGCGATTGAGTCTGTGCTTTGATTGCACGGTTGAAGGCGCACAAAGACGGATTAATTAATTAATTCAGGTGAAGCGCAACGCATTTCTGCGTGACCATCATGGTTTGCGGAGTAACGTTAGGGGCTGTGTTCCACGTTATTTTTATCATTCCCACGAATTTCAGTGGGACGTTTATTTGCAAGCAAGTTTTTTATTCGCATTTGACGTGCACTGTACTCTCTCGACATTTTGAATTGTAGGGAAAAGAAAGTAGTCATTGCGATTTGCATAATTCTCAACACGCAGAAATGCGTTACACTTCACCTGAATTAATTAAAGCGTCTTTGCGACGTGTGCCTTCAACCGTGCAATCAAAGCACAAAGTCTCAATCACATTTTAGGTGAACTTTATTATTTTATTTGACCATGTTGCAATGTTTCAATCAAGATGAAACTTTGAGACAATGTTGTTCATATTATAAAGAAATGACCATAAAAGTTTTAAAAAAATCTATCTCGCGGTTTTTGAAATATGTAGAAAAGTGCTAAAACTACAATATCAAGGACTCAGTCAAAAAACTATGGTTTCCTACAGAAAATCGAATCTCCAAAACTAAAACGAGAAACGCTTTCAAACTTTCATAGTTTCATCTCATACACTAAACACGCATTTTGGCGTAAATTTGAGATTGAGAAATTAAACTTTTATAAGCTTAATTGAGGAATTTGTAGATGTGCTCATACACATGCAAAATCACAAGTTCGAAATGTTTTCCTGATTTACTCAAAATCGGCTTGACAAAATTTTCTAATTTTTAGATATTTTGTTTGCCATATGTCATAGTTTATTGTAATAGTTTTGGTTTTTCTAGATGCCATCGCAATCGCTCGGAATTTAGACTCAAGCGATTTCAATGTTTCTCGTTTATCTCCGCAATTTTACATCCGATTTTTAAAATTGTTACACTCTTATAAACTTCAAACTTTGTACAATATTTTGTGTAAGTTTCATTCTAATCCAATAAAGGAAAGTTAGTTAAACGGCCGCTCAAAAAGGGTCGGTGCGGCTACACGGAAACTGGAGGGAAACACCTTAATTGAATCTCCGTTTAAAGGTTCTCATATTCATTTAGAGTCTGATCCATCATATCAAATACGTTATCACTGTTACAAATTTTGTGATCTAGCTCGTTTAACCGCTTAGAAATTTCCATTTCCCTTTTAAAAGCATCCCTAGCTTTCCTTTTAGAGAAAGAAATGGTGTTTTCACGTATTTCCATTTTGATTAATTCCCATACTAATCTTTTGTCTTCTAAGTAATCATATTTCTTACGAAGTCGTGGCAATAGTTCACGGATTTTAAATAAAGAATTGTCATCTTCCAATAAAGTGTTATTAAATTTCCAAAACCCCGGTCCCCTTGGGGAGTTGTCTGGCCACGACAAACAAAGATAAACTGTTTTATGGTCCGGGGCTATTGAGGTTTTAATTCCTGTGTTTTTAGCATATTTTGACAGGTTCTTTGCAATTAAGAAAAAATCTAATCTAGATTTGACGTTGAGAGCTTTAGATACATAAGAATATACTTTCAAATTTGGATGGCGTACTCTTTGAACATCTACTAGGTCAAAAATTGCCATTGTCACAAGCAAAAGTTGACTAAATTGTGATGGTTTCCATGGCACTCCACCCCTTTTGTCCTTTTTGGTTAATGTGCAATTCCAGTCACCTCCAACAATAAGGTTCGTTAATTCAGATTTGTCAATGATTATATTATTAAGCTCTTGAATAAATTCTAGTTGTTCTATAGGATTGTTTGGTGCATAGATATTGCAGAAAGAGATTTTTGAACCATTGATATTGACTGTGATGAGAACAATTCTGCCTGTTGTATTGCTAAAAGAGTATTCAACGTTACAATTAGTCGAAGGATCTATTAGTATGCAAGTGCCTTTACTATGTCGCGACCCATGGGAGAAGTACGTTTTGCCACCCCATTCATTTTGCCAAATTTTTTCATCGTTTAATTCAGAGTACGTTTCTTGGAGGAAATAAACATTCGCTTTTTGATCCTTTAAATATGTGAAAATACTCCTTCTCTTAACTTGATCTCGTATTCCTCTAACGTTCAGTGATATAATTACTTTGCATGTTAAATTGTGTTGCATTAAAATGTACTTGTAAGCTTAAGAAATGTTAAAGAAAAAATAATAGTAAATAACAAGACACTATGTAAACTAAAGAAAAATAAATAGAGAGTGAAGCCTTTCGCTTCTCTTCTTCGTTCCAGTGAAACTTCCCAACTTCCCTCGTATAGTTTAATTACAATATTACTGGCAATTTACTAGCAACAAATCTTAGAGCTTATCTAAATCGTCTTCAATATTAATTCGAATCGGCCTACCCTCAGGAGAGGTCTTGACGAATACTTTTCCGTCGACCGTCCACACACTCATGAGTAATCCATCTTCTTTCTTTTCATTTGCCAAGCGCACCAAGTTTCGACGGTGTACCGTTAAATTTTCGTTGATGAAAATCAGTGTTGAAGGAGACCCTTGCTGCTGTAGAGGCGTCAGGGAACAACTGGGAGCAAGTAATATTCTTTAATTGAACTCGTTGCTTGTACAGTGATTTCTTAACTTTATGACTTACAAATCTTACTATGATAGGATTGGACTTCTTTCTTTTGATTCTATAGCAGATGTCGATGTCTTCTAACTTAACTTCCACGTGTAAAGCGCGAGCGACTTTCAAAACCACTTCTTCATCGTCACAAATATTCTCCGGAATTCCCACAATTTCAAGAGAGTTTTTTCTCGTATATTGCTCTAGTACATCGATATTTTCATACAGCTCGTCAATCTCATCCTCTCGGTCTTTCAGTCTTTTTTTCGTCGCTCGTAACTCGATCTATAGTTGGTCATTATATTTGAGAGCCATGTTTAGCGCTTCTTTAGCTTTTCTCAGTTCAGTTTCTTGCTGTCTAAAAGAAGATTTTAGGTCCGCCAGATCTTTAGAGAGTTTGTTAACTGACTTGATAAGATCTTTTAGTAGTCCATGGATGTTTGAGAGCGCTGGTTGCTCGTCTTCTTCTTCTTGCTCTTCAGTATCCTGAAGGTCAAAGTCAGAAGTTGTCATATTGACTCGTTTAGGATCTGTAGTTTCGTCGTCCGTTGATCCTCTTTCGCCCCGTTTGTTTTTACCACTTACTTTAGGAAGCATTTCTTTAAATCATTCTCATGTTGTCGTTAGTTGTTCTTCTATTTTCGGAGGGATTTAAGGAGAAGCCTCTCCTCACACAAAAACGTGGCCGCTCTCGACCAGCCCGCGCATGCTCTCCCAGTTATACCTTTGATACCTAAAGAAGATTCAAATTTACTGGATCTAATCTGTCTGGAGACCTATCACTCTACTGAATATCGATTATAAAATTGCATCTAAAACATTGGCTAAAAGAATAGAATCAGTACTTCCAAAACGTGTTCATACGGATCAAACAGGTTTCATGAAAGGTCGATACATTGGGGAGAACTTACGGTTAATAAATGATGTAATGGAATATACAATGTCAGAGAACAAAGGGGGAATATTAGTATTATTAGATTTTAAAAAAGCGTTTGATACCTTGGAATGGGAATTTATAATGAAGATATTAGACCTTTTCAATTTTGGTGATAATATTAAAAAATGGATCAAATTGTTCTATACAAATATTGAAAGTACAGTATTGAACAATGGATTTGCCACTAACCGGTTTAAACCAACAAGAGGCGTCAGACAGGGCTGCCCGCTCTCCCCCTATTTATTCATTCTGGGAGCAGAAATACTATCAAATAAACTTCGCCAGACAGCCGAAATTAAAGGAATCAATTTATTTGGAACCATCGTCAAGGTCAGCCAATTCGCAGATGACACAAACTTATATTCTGCGCTGATGTCACTTCTGTAGAAAACGCCCTTATCACGGTTACCAGATTTGGATCTATTTCAGGTTTAAAACTAAATGTAAAAAAGACTAAGACGATGTGGTTGGGAAAGTGGTCTAAGAACAGAACCACACCATTACAATTAAAGTGGGTAAATGAACCTGTTAAAATATTGGGGGTTTACTTTTCGTATGATGAAAATAAGAACAAGCATTTTAATTTTGATCTAAAGATCCAAAAATTACAAACGAGGTTGAATATGTGGAAAGGACGAAACTTAACACTGCTTGGAAAAGTCTTAATTATAAAATCTCTTGGGTTATCACAAATAGTCTATTCATCATCTAATGTCAATGTTCCTACCGAAACGAATCGCACCATTAAAAGCAAACTTTTTGGTTTTCTTTGGAACAATAAAAATGATAAAATCAAAAGAAAAAGCCTGTATCAAGATTATGATAAAGGAGGACTCCGAATGGTCGATGTTGATTTAATGATTAAGGGATTAAGACTTTCATGGATATCAAGACTCTTAGATTCCAATGGTAAAAATTGGAAATCTATACCGGATCATTTCTTTAAAAAACTTGGAGGATTAAACTTTCTGCTTAGATGTAATTACGATGCAAAATATGTAGACCCTAAACTACCTTCTTTTTATAAAGATATTTTATCCTTTTTTGCGGAACTCAAGTCTCAATATAAATATGAGCAGGGTCATGAAACAATTCTTTTTAATAATAGAGCTATACTAATCGAAGAAAAGCCCTTCTTCTTACGGGAATGGTTTTCTAAAGGAATTATTTGCATCAAGGATCTTCTAAACGAAAATGGACAAGTTATGTCCTTCCATGAATTTCGAACGAAATATGGATGCAACACTAACTTTCTAAACTTTTACCAAGTAATTAAGGCCATCCCTGAAACATTATTGACCAGGGCTCGTAACATGGATTCCCCCATTAAAGAACATTTTTTAGGAAATTATACCAAGCTTCTGTTAGCTGAAAATATCTCGATAGATCTGAGGAAGGCTAAGGCAAAAGAATTCTACTGGCTATTAAATATCAAAATCAACAACACTCTTCCTTCTGGCCCCCAAAAATGGAGTAATAAATTAAATCTAAATCAGTCCGAATGGGAACACATTTTTAAATCATTCAACCGTCAATGTAAAGAAAACAAAATGAAAGAGTTTAATTACAAATTTATACACAGAATTATAGTTACCAAGAAAGAATTATGTCGTTTTGGAATCAAACAAGATAGTAATTGCTTATACTGTGGAAATGAGGATTCTATTGAACATACTTTTATATTCTGCCAATTTTCCAAGGCTTTCCAACGTAGGGTCATAAAGTGGTTCAACGAGGTCAATCATACCAACCTACAACCATCTACGAAAGAAATTCTATTTGGATTATTCCCCAGTACATCATCTGCCAGTAAATCTCTTTTAAGATTATTTAACTACACCATGCTATATATGCGCTATTATATTTACACCAATAAACTCCATAACAGATCAATCACTCTCTTAGATGTTGTAAATAAAGTAAGTACAAAATATAAAATAGAAAATATAAACTAGAATCTAATTTTTTTTTTATCTAATTATTTAATTATTGAAAATGCTCCTAAAAGATATCGTCTTAACCCTATTCAGACTGGGGGGGGGGGCTTTTCGAACCCCCCCTCCAGTAAAATTGAGATAACTCTTACACCGAAATAGCTATTAGGCTGAAATTTTCTGACTTTTCTTAAAATTTATCTAGGCACATTTTGGTATCCATAACATGTCAGTGTGATTAATCATGTTGCCATGGCAACCGGTTTTTGACACATAGGTTCGCAAAATATTAAAATATGGTGAATTTTTTATTTTAAGATCTTGTTCTTTGACTTATAGTGCATTTTCTTGTTAGAATAGTTTCTTCTTGGGACTAGTTCTTGAAAGACATCAAAAATTTTTAACATCAAATATTTGGGGGGGAGGGGTAGGTAAATTTTTGCTCTCTTTTACGTATAGACAAAAAAGTTGTACTATTTATTAAATAACGCTTCTAAGTTCATTGTTTGGATAATAGACATTAGTTTAATACCTGTTTTATACATTCTGATCTTTTTCTCTTTTAGATATTTTTTAAATTTTAATTTAAACAAAAAAAAAGGAAATCCAAGATGGCGGATCCAAGATGGCGGATCCAAGATGGCGGACAATAATTTCAAAATTATAGTTTTATCGCCTTTTTTTTGCTTTTTCTCGCCTTACAAGTGTGTACTTGTTTGTATTTATTATGTTTTAATATTAAAGGGATGATTTTACAGTTATATTTGATATTTTAAGTATCTGGATGGAAAAATATCAAAGAAACGTCGGAAAAACAAAAATGATGTCATTGTGACGTCATAATTGGGTGTGACAGGTCAAAACTGGGTGTGAGGTTTCCTTATATGGAGGTGAACATTGTGTCAAAATTTCATGGTCCTAGCCTTACTGGTTCCAGAGATATGAAGGGGGGGGGGTCCGAGGAGCCCCCCCCCCCAGTCAAAGATTGCCAAAAAAAGCCCAGTCTGAATAGGGTTAATAAACTAACGATTATTTTTGCTAACGTCTTGTAAGTATAGAAATTTATGTATGTATCTGATTAATGTAATTTATGTAAGTATTATTGCATGTATTGTATTGTGGTAGATTGTCATGATCATCATATATTGCCATATAGCTTGGTGTGAAGCTAAAATCAGAGTACAATACTAATTATCTCCTAATATGAAAACGGCAAAACACTTAGCGCACTGTGCAATCGGCGTCTGGTTTTCTTCTGAAATTTGGCGATTGAAATGAAATATTTTCCACCTTACGGACATCATTTCGGATTCCCTTTCGTCAAGAATTCCATTCTTAATGAAAACAATCGGTTATTTTCCAGTAGAAAATATAGGAGTGTCTTTATCGAATACAATATCCTTTGCATAATGTGTCTTTGGGGCTGGCAGGTGTACAATTTGGCCTTCTAACATCAGGAGGAAATCGTGGCATTGAATCACCTGCGAGGACCAACGGAAATCGTTCAGGAAAATGCATTCGGAATGTTCTGCGCCAACCCATGCAAATGTGCTGCTTGCCGGGTTAGTAAACGTGTCGTAAATGGAAGTGAGTGGAGAAAGTGTAAATGTTTTAGCACAGTTGGCTGGTCCACAGATCATGATATTCCGAAATTTTCCTCGACCTTTCTCCAACAGTTCTTTAATGGAAGCTGTGAACATTTGTTTTTCGATACCATTGCTTTGTAGTACTTCTAGAGCAGAAGAAAGCCATTGCTCATTACACCCTGTCACACATTCTCCCTGTTTGGCCTCTTGTAGAATTTGCAGTCGGGACTTTTTGGATCTCTCCAATTGTTTTTCCATGTTTTGCATTTCCCAGGCAGCACTTAAAGCTTCTGCAACAACGCGGGGACCTTGGTTTACAATGAATTCAGCGATATCTGACTTGCCCTCCTGTTTTTGCTTATTAGCATATGCTAGCAATTCCGTTCTTGTTTGAATTCCTTTCTCCACTACGATCTCGGATAGTTCAAACGCTGACAAACGTTTCTTCTTTCGTTCCTTGACTGGTTGATTATCGTCCACGGATGTATCGACCTCAGGCTCAGAAACTGATGTTTCCTCCTTACTTCCAAGTTGTTCCTGCCCAGGTACTTTCTTACAAGTGGAAGCCTTGGTTGTTCTCGGAGTTTTTGTGTTCCACAAATCGGGATGATTTTCACGTTCTAACACGTGTTCGTCCTCTTTTGTGACATATTTCCAAGCGCTGTAGTGGTGAGCATTTGAAAAATGTACCGAGATGCCATGCTCAGCTTTCAGATACTGCTTTGCGGCTAACCACCGCTTACAGCGATCAAGCTTTAGAGCCATAGATAATGCCATCCGCCGTTTTCATGGGTTCTCTGCTGCAAACCCACTGTAACACGTTGACATTTTTACCAGTAAACGAGCAAACTACTGCTTCAGCAAATGAGCGTAGCGTAGGAAACTGTTTCAGGAGATATCGCATTGTAGCCTTTTTCTGCGTGTTCATCAGTGTCGCTCTCAGGTGTGCTATCTGTGTTGTACGCTTTCAGTAGCTCCATCGAAGTGCTTAAACGACGGAAATGCACAACAAAAATTATTATACACCGCACTTTGCATTCAAATTAATGCAAGTTCACCTTATAGGCTGCAGTGCACCATACAAAATTTTGGCCACCCCAAGAGCAATTCCCGAAAGGGTTTCATTTTTGTCACAAGTGTTAAATATCACTTCTAATCGGCGGTAGTAAATTTATAGAGGTGTGCATTCCTATGTTTGGCATGGTGATATGCAAATTGGCACTTTTTCAGTATCCGATCACTATGTCACTTATCGCATAATTGAGCACTGTTTTCCTACTTTCCGAGTCCATTTCGCTCACTTGTAACACCTCGGACGCGAATTTACTCTCCAAATATTTCACCTATGTTCCGATAAGGCTACAAAAACATCTAAAACCCGTGAATTTGAATGGAACACAAAACGTCAAGCGCATATTGAGGCATATACCATTTCGAACGTATTGATTAGTGCAATTTGCGTGAAATGCAAACACCAAAAAAAGTAGTTATTCTCTTGCCATTTTAGAATTCGTAGCATGGTGAATATAAGAGCTGGATTTTTTCAAACACCCTGTAGTCATGCAACGCCGAAACAAGTTTCAACATGAATAGCCTTGTCCGTTGTAAGTTATAAAGCGGTGAACTCCTCAGACAATTAGCTGCAAAATTGTTGAGACACTCACCAAAAAACCCTCACTTTTATCAAAAAATGATGTATCGAAAAAACAAAAGAACGATATATCTTCGTCATAACCCCCCCCCCCCCCCCCCCCCCCCCCACCCTCCCTCGTTCAATGTTGTTAGCCAAAGTTTTGGACATGGCGCCGGTCACGAAACAACATTGATAAGGGGGGAGGGGTTAGGAAAGGTAGCAATGGTGCACTTCTTCCAAAAAAGCACTTGTGAATGAAGGTGTCTCAACGACTTTTGCAGCTAATTGTAGCATCGGTTCAGTGGTGTTTGTTCTAATTTACAAAACCAAATTTTTAGAGCGAGTCGTTTGTAGTCCTCCCAGACAATTCTGTGATTAGTGCATAAATGGTGTTCAGCAATGGGACTGTTTCGTTCGCCAGTCGTATGTTCTAATTTTTGGCAGTCGCAACATTTGATCTTGTATACTGCGCCTTGCCTGTTGCTAGGTACGTCTTTGTCTTTAACATTTGTTAGTAGTGTCGTAAAGTAAAACTCTACAATAGACAATATTCGTATTCACAGTATTGAACTGGAACTAGCGTGCAGTCGAGGCTTACGCGGGGAAATCTTTTCACATGCAAATTTTTTTAATGATATTTCCCGCATTAGCCTCGACTGTAAGCTAGTTCGAGTTCAATACCGAGAATACGAATATTGTCCATTCACATGACTGAAGATGACTTCCGCTCATGTTGTCGAAACGTCAGTCATTGTCAACAACAACTGCAATTCTTTTCAGAACACTAACCCATAGGTTGACGTATTCTCAGTACGAAAATCTAAACATTCTTATGTGGGGAAAGCGAAATGCAGCGGAACAATAGAGAATTGCCTACTTCTTGCACGGATTGTTACTTAATTTCCAAGCACGTTTCACGCCTGCTTCTACAATTTATGCTGTTTTACAAAACAAGCATATTAAAGCTCGCATAAAATCTTTAAGATTACACATGAACCGAAATAAAATAGAGCTTAAACTCGCTGTTGCATAAATAGTCGTTTAATTTGACTTCGCAAGTCCTTTGGGGACGAAGGGCATTGCAGCGTTCAACAAGGAGACGATATTTGCGCTAATGTGTTTCGTCTGGCTTAGATCGAAACTACCTCATGAAGTAGTTTCAATCATGTTCAGAATAAACATGTTTCGATCATGATTCGCGCAATGTGCCGCCTGATGTGAACAAATTTCCTATAAGTGAAACATGTTTCGCCCTAGTGTGAACACAGCATTTGCTCCTTAAGTTTAGCAATATGTTCTTTTGAAAGCATATGCAGCTTAAACGAAATGAACCAACCAGAGATTTTTTTGAAAGACAACTCCTCGGCTTATTGCAAGATAAACACATTACCAAAACGCAGAGACTTCGCAAGTCGAGGGGAAGGTCAACGCACGTGTTTACTTCGAGAAAAAATTTCATACTCTTTTACTAAACAAATGTTTTTTGTTTTGTTTTTTATGAAGCGACTCTTACCTTCGGTTGGCGTTGTTGGGTGACTTTTTTCTTGGCAGTACGTCTTCTTGGAGTCTTCCAAGCTGCTCAAGAGCGCCAAAGGGTCTTGCAAAATATCTTTACACGAACACGAGTTGCTTGATTTGCGGCGAGGGTTACGATTTTGCCATGAATATTGATTAAAAACTTTAGCCAAGCGCTGATAAACAAATTTTGAGGCAAACCGTATCAAGAAATGGTCTATTGTACCGGGTCAAATTCGCACATTAAGATTTAAACAATAGGTCTTTTGTTTTAAGTGACACTGCCGAAACCATGCCGAAAAGTTCGTGCATGATCGCAAAATCTTCGGCTTGACAACCCGAGCGCGTGCATCTTTCCGAAATAGACTCATAAAACTGGTTCGGTCTAAGATTTTCGTTTTCATTTCGGTAGAATGTGCGCTCATACAAGCGCACTTTAGCGCAAAGGTGTGACTTTTAGGGAGGTGTTATTTTTTGCTTCAAAACGCCATGTGCATTCATGAATAAAGATAAAAACACATATTTACATAAACATTTATTTTCCGCGGCGTAAGATTTAAATGCTTTCACCTCGGAACTAAAAGCCGTAGTAAAACAAAAATCCAAAATAAAACGAGTTGAGTACATTGCTAGTTTGTTATCCGATGAAAGTAGCTGCCGTTAGCCTCGCAAAATAGACTTTCAGGCATGAGGAATAAAGCAACACGTTCACGTAACAACTGTTTGCGCGGCTACAAGATTTGAATGATTTATAAATGAGAACGAAGCTCGTTTAATTTAAACCTTAAGAACGTAACCAATGTGTTGTTGTCAGAGGAATTTTTATGCCTCGCTGTTGCTAGTTTGTCGTGTCAGTTATAGCTCTGTACCTCCCTCACGGGGGAACTTGCCACTTAGCTCGGTCCCGCCGATGATTCATCGGAAATTTTGAATTTCCCTCGCTTGTTATAAGCCATTGTTTCACCGTTGATCGTTTTTGCCCTTACATGGACAAAAACGATCAAGAATACAATAGCTATTGTTGTCGAATTTGACCCGCTTTTCTTGATATGCAACGTTTGCAAGGCGGCATGTACGTTTCGGAACGCCTCACAGGATTGGCTGAGAAAACAATATTACAAACAACAGAACAATGGTCCCTAGCCCTAAAAACAATACATCCGGGTAATACCCAGGTCCAATGAAATAAGAGGTTCCGAAGAGGTGCATGGTAGCTGACGTTTGCACACTTTTCAGTGATGAAAGCGCAAAATATATAATAAAGAATGAAAAGCACGTGATAACAAAAGTTTGTATTCAACAAGATGTTTTTATTAAGTACTGCTCCACATAAGAACTACGGCAAACTTCATTGTTCTGCGGCATCGGCTCTTTCCCACATAGATTATCTTTGGTTTCAAGAATAGAGGACGGGCTGATGGTTCATAATTATATTTCAGTATAAAAATAAAGAAAATCCATTTGCGTCAATTAAATTTTAGGAAATGTTCGTGCTTAACCAATCAGAATAGCAGAAGACAATAGCTAATAATTTTGCTTCTTTGATGAAGTTCCCCAAATACAATATCTTTAAAACTTGCAAGTTGTGCGATTGGGTCTCGAATTACTCGAAACCTTAAAAAAATAATAGACAAAATGCACCTTGAACCTTAACGTTTTTGAGTCTAGGCCAATGAGATCACTATTCTCACTGGGGCCATCTCGTACAAACGCCCCAAATCTCTTCGGAATTCAAGGATAAAAATTCCCGCGCGCTCGTAGTCCCCCGGGTGTTCTGTTTCACACAGGTTTTGTATAAATAGGCCTGTTTTGGCCTGTTTAATTCCTCTTTCGTTAAACGTTCGCCAGTCGTTAGCTTGGCGTCCCTCCCTCCTCCCCGCAGCGTTGACCATTGTTCCCATCCTAGCTAGCTCCCGCTCCTTCACGCCTCCGGGCTCGCTTCTTCCCATATCTTATCCTTGCCTGGGGCGTTTGGGAGTGAGGGCTCCCAGTGTGAATCTATTACTAGTTGTAACAATGAAAAAAGTAGACATTCCATCGTGCATTGCTGTTCAGCGCTATCCTTCTTATGCGGATCATTACTTAAATTGGGAGGTACCCTGCAACATAAAAGCAGACACCATTTTTTTAAGCTGCTTCAATACAATACTGTGAGAGAAGAACATCAACATTTTTGCAATGCACCTTTTGTCGAATTAACCTGGCGTGTTTCATTTTGTAGTCTGGAAGGGGGAAATTTTTGTTCAGTAACGCTCGGACATACGAGGAACGAGAGTGGATGCTACCCTTCTCAAGTTTTTTTTTTATTTCTTTCTTTAGCGGCTTTTAATTTGGGATGCAATTTAATTTCCTACAACACTTACCTATTAAAAATTAGTTGTCATGGCCACATTATGCCCTCTGAAATGTTAAGTTTTCTTTGCTATTAAATTCATTTCTTGTGTTAAGTTTCTTTGGTATTTTCAATTCAAAAATTAGTGTTGGATCAATAGATCTGATTTTCTGGAAATAAAGTAACCAGCAGAGTGGATTCAAGATGTCATGTCTAGAAATTAATGATTACATTTGACGTGGGTTTATGCGAATTTTTCCCTTCCCCTCAATTCCCGGTTCCTTCTGTTGTTACTCACATTCAACATTCTTTTGTGAAAGAAACAAAACTAACATATTTGTATTGCTTACACATTTGTAAGAACTTAAAAGGAAAATATATCCGCTAGATTGCCTTCAACAAATAAACGTAATTATCGCATCGAAACGAGATTTCATGCACAAAATTTCTGCAAAATTTTTAACAAATTAACAAAGGCCAATAAGCTGGCGTTGCTATAGTAATCGCTTCCGCTTGGAAACTAGTGAAACAAAACTTTGATCACATTTCATAATCTTGGTGAAGTATGGAAGCAATCGAAGCATGCCTTCCCTGCGAAATTTTGATTTCGAAACATTCACCACACGGCAAAAAAAAAAAAAAAAATTCGACTTTCCTTAAAACCAGTTTTATCTCGTCTCAATAAGTCCCGATAACACTGAGTGATCGTGACTAACTTGGTAAGATTTAATTACAAAAAGACACAACGTGAAGTTATTATCTCTTCAGAAATGAAGAAATTTCAAGATTATACATTACCCTACCCTAGTCGGGACGTTTCCCTACCGCACCCTAGTAAGTTCTTTTAGTCCAAGACGGCACGATGTCAGAAAATATTTGGCGTAACTATGCAAGTCTTCAAAAAGTGTAGATATCTTCTGTGGAAGGGTTATAAACTATTGCTAATACATAAGACTACGATTAACAAGAAAGCTTTATTAATCTTTTTCTCTCAATTTAGTCCAGCATTTAATTTGAACATGCAAAATTAACACTATAAATATTTGCAACTACATATAACTACAAATAAACAGGGTTTGTTTCTACCTGTACAAACTGCAACTTATAGCGCGGTCGCATGTTTACAACACGGCCGCCAAACAACATACTCTGCAAAATAACAGTGCCGTTTCGGTTTAATTTTGATAAATAATCTCTATTTTATCTCATATTTTTATTTATCAGACTGCGAACACTCCCTCCTATCTCTCGAGGACAACCGAAAGAGAAATAGGCACGCATGTAAAGGATGCGCGTCTCAGCTTCTCGCTCAACTATCTTTAAGAGAAAAAAAAAGCGTAGTCTTCTTACTGATTTCCTTCTGTAAAAAGGTATATTTTCTCTAACAATAACAAATACGCCAGTTACTTTCCTTTGTCAAAATACCGCACTTTACAATAACAAACTCTTTTGATTTTATTTTTTTTATTTTTTGTAGCTGTATTTGGATTCGTAGATTTTTGTTCTTGAGATGTTTTAGCTAAGAATTTCAACAAAATGATTCTGATATTTCCTATGATTCCTATGACGCGTGGAAGACCAAAGTTCGATCCAAAGGGTTTCTATTTGGACGCTAAATCGAAAGATGGCAAATAGGTGCTTCCACATAATCGCAGTTCTCGAGCAGGCAATCTGACATCTGCCACAGAAAAACAATCGATGCTGTCAGAAAGAATACCTTACAATCAGCAAAACCAAAAAAATTTGAGCATTACAGTGTATGTCTTGCTTAGAAGCGAAGGTATAGGTCACTGAATTTTTAAATTTTAACATAAGTTTGCATTGGCGATACGCAAATCTTGCAAACCCGGTAAGCAAGATTTGCGAACCGCCATATAAACGTCTTGACATTCACTGACGTATATCTCTTCTTCTAAACATGTTATAATACTCTGGAGCTGGTTGTTCAAAAGGTGGGTAATGCTATCCACCGGATAAATCACTGTCCAGTGGATAACACAAAGAATTTTCTTAATACTTATTCACTGGATAGTGATTTATCCGGTGGATCCTTGTGGTGTCCTTATTAAAGGGGGGCCGTCACGAGGATATGGCGTTTTTTTTTTTTTGGTGTCAAAACTGTGCTAAAATTATTTGAAAGTACATTAACTCGTGCGCACTTTTCATCAAGAGAACAGTATAAAGTGAATTCATAAAAACAGAACAAAACATATCGATTTTTTATCGATTTTTCAAAGACACGATGGGCCACAAATTAGATGTTGCAATAACCCGCTTCGAAATACACAAGTAGTGTTATTTGTAACGAAACCAGATCATTATTTCATACAAATATGTGATGAGGCTTTTTCGAAATACAATGTAATTTAGTGATATGGCCCTTTTAAGAAAGATCGACTTCATTATAGTTTGCGCTCTTGAATAAGAGTTATTTTAAAAGAGAGAATTTAAATCTTAAAAATGCAATTTTTGGTCTCTATGGGCCCCGACAGACTAGAGGCATTGAAATCGATTACTATTTTAAAGGGAACCTCCATTGTTATAACAAATTAACGTTAAATTGTTGGAAATAAAGTCTAAATTAATTTTTTTAAAAAAAACAGGTGCAAATATAATTTTAGTGTACAAAAAAATGGATATGATTATCGCCTATTTTCGCTTTTAAATTTCCCGCGCGCCACCATTTTGCATACAAAAGAACTTCGATTCTTAACAATAGCGGCAACCGTAACACGTCATAAATATTCAAAATAGCGGCGCGCGGGAAATTTAAAAGCGAAAATAGGCGATATTTATATCCATTTTTTTTTTGTACAGTAAAATTATATTTGCACCGTTCTTTAAAAAAATTTTAAATTTCGACTTTATTTCCAACAATTTGAAGTCAATTTGTTCTGACAATGGAGCTTCCCTTTAAAAGTGTCAACAACAAAAACATATCTGAAAGACGTTATCGATAACAAACTGTCAAAAGTAAAGCTGTCGACAACAAATTAGTTTTCTTTCTAACAAATGCCGCAGTTTTGTTATCGAATACCCACTATCAACACCAACAGTTATTTGACTCTTTAAAGTTGTCACATTCACACCGATAAAATATAGTCAATAACACTTTTCCTTGTCTTCCGGGGCCCTGGGATAATAGGTAGCTTATTTAAGCAACCCACAGGCGGCGGCAGCGAGAACAACACATGAAGGTGCCTTTTACATTTTGGTACATTTGTTTGCCGTTCCCTGCAAAACAGCAACGTCAAATGATCAAATCATAGCTTTTATGGAGAACGTGAACACACGACGGTAACTTTTGCTATCTCTATTTTGAAAGCCGTCCCCGCGAATTCTACTCCTGGCCAATTCAGTCGCTTGGTCCCGAAGACATCAAAATTCATACAATCCCCACCTCTATAATACGGGCACCTCCATAACACGGGCACTTTGGTCTGTCCCTTTGGTGCCCTATTAAGGAGAGGCCAGTCTTCAACAGTGTCGTTTGTCCTCATTCCGGTATATTTACTCATATTCACTGTTCATTATGCAAATTCCCCGTGCTTCCCACTTGCCTTGGTCTTTTGAATTCTCTTCTCACGCTGGCCGGGATGGAACTGAGGAGAGGAGATAGGGGCGGTGGCTCAGGGATGCTGTCCAACAACTTTCGTTTAGCTTGCCTCGACTTTGCGCTTGTACTGGCACTGGTCACGGTCAAAGATGAATGCTCCTCGAAGCTGGGCATGCGTGTCTCTTGTGCTTCCCCGTTGCCATGGTTAGATACAATGGATAAGCGATCTTCTTCGGCATTTACTCTTGAACAATTTTCCTGAAATGGAATGATGGGTCAATGATTGAAATCTAACCATCAGCCCAAAAGTCGTATTTATATCAGTGGAAACCCCAAAATAATGGTCCGGTTTGGTTTAACATTACTCTACGAGTGTTCTTATTGTACTTACCCGCCTCGACTAGTTTTTCAACTATTTGTGGGTAGGTACTACTTAAATCGTTAATATTTGTTATTTAATAAAGTGTTGTTGTTGCTGTTGTTGTTACAATACGTGTTTTGGGCTGCAGATGGCCAGGATGCAAGTAGATTGCAACGTGTTTCAAGATTCTTCCTCTCAGTGTTCTGAGTAGTATATCAAACATGAGACACAGTGTTTCATCACAAGATCAAACACTGAGAAGGGAGTTAAAAAAAGGGCGCGCAGCGGAGTATTTTGACGAACTTCGAGGTGTTTGATCTTGTGATGAAATACTGTGTCTCATGTTTGATATTACTTCTCAAACAAAATGATTTTAGAAGGAAAAATTAAGGATGCAAAATTGAAGAGTGTTTCATCTGATTTCCAAACTCTCATTAAACATTACTTTCCTTTGTATTTTCTTCATGAATTATTGAGTTTGAGAAAAACATTTCGTGTATGACAATGGCTTTAATTTGGGGCAGTTTTGACGCACAAATGTCAAAATCACCATGACATAACTCCTTTAAAAACCTTTGGCCAAGACTGCCCCACAGATGCGCGCGAGAAGACACTATTAGCAGGGCTTTCTTCGACACAACTTCCACTTATCTTACGGTTTCTTTATGCAACCGGCCTCTAATCCCCTGACTGTAGATAGTTACCTCATCGAATCTAATATTTCCGTCATTAAAATTTTAAGTGATTTTGGACTGGCATATTTGGCGACACCAAATTTTCGTGTTGTTTTTAACCCGGAATTTCGCTATTTCATCGAACAGATCAACTGGTTTCCATTGTAAACAACCTTTAGAGATGGACTGTTATGTCGGTGTCAGCTGTCAAATAATGACACCATAAACTTTAAAAAATTACTTGAAACATTACATTTTAATCAACATGTCACTTCGACCAATAACAAAATGTCTTTATCTTATTTCACTTGACATGTTCTGACATTTTAATTTTCGCGCATACAAATATCCGCGACATTTTTGTCAACAATAACGTAATTATTTTCAAGTTTAATTTTCATCTGAAGGCCATAAAACTGGCTTTGTTTCTCAAAGCCCATCATTGCATTTAATGTGCTTTATTATGCCATACAGTATTCTTATATACACTTTAAAACCTTTCAAATACTTCAAGGTATGACGCTCACAGTCTAACGGCCTTGATGATTGTTCCATGCCGAATACATGTATCTTACACATAAAATAACTTCATCACAAAATCAAAACAAGTGAGACGCAATTATTATACTCCCCCCCCCCCCCCCCCTTCCCTCTTCCCGGAGGGGGGGGGGGGGAGGGAAATTCCCATATAATAATGACAGGGGTTATCTTCGTACCTTTCAGGGGTCAAAAATTGCGGGTTGGTACCGCTGAGGGTGATAAAATCTGAAACGACGATCGCGTAGATTTATCGCGGTACATTTTCGGGTATTGAGCCGAATTATTTCAAACTCTTAAAGACTAGAAGCCGAAGGTATTCGAAAAAATCGTCTTTATCACTATTAAGCATTGCAAAAGTGTCGGTTAATGTGTTGCTTCAAGATTGGTACCTCTTAGAGGTGAAAATATTTTTGAGCCACGCCCATCAAAAATGTCTGGCGATCATCTCCGGCTTTTATGGGATTCTCCCTCCCCCTGACTAACGTGCTGCTATACAATCGAATTTCAGTTGGTATTTTTCAAGAATTATGATCTTTGCCGTTCTTCGCATTGAAATCAGATTTACCTAACGGGTCAAAAGATTAAGCTAATAGTTACTTTCTCGGTCGACGTATTCACGCTGGCTGTAGCCAGGCCTGTTGCTTTTCCATACATGCGCACAGTGTTAACTTTTACGTCCGCTGACGGAGAGGTGCGATGAGGGCGCAAAATGGCAGTCAACCTCTCCTGAATATGAGCCATGAAGAGATTTAGATCCTGGAAACAATCAAATAAAGGTTAGAAATAAAAATATTGCTCTCTTTGAGCAGTCCTTGAACCCTATAACTCCCAGAGGAGCCAATAATCAAAATTTAAGAAAAATCCCAAATTACATTATGTAAAATATTGAAAAACTAATGGTACCATGCAAAAAAAACTGCCAAAGAGGTTTCATTTGAATGGTCACATCACAGGATTTCGTCCAAGGACTTAAAAGTTAGAACTACACTGCATGTCTCCATAATTGACTCTGGGAGTGAACGGGTTAAGGATTAAAGTAAAGTGCAACTCAAAGCAATCGCAGAAAAACTCACTACGGAGGTAAACAGCGTCACGAAACAATCGGAACTCGGAGAGGAAGCAGTAACAGATGCGACAAAAAAATACAATTGTTATAAAGCGCAAAAAAAACATGTTTAAAATAAGGAAATCTTAAACGAAAAAGGAAACAAACACATGATTGGTGTTGAGATTTGAGAGCGTTAAAATAGACATGTTAAACAGCGGGGGGAACACAACGGTGGCGCATTTCCTCTACAAAATCTAAGTCACCAAATCCAAATAACATTACACAACATGTTTGACTTTGGCAGTGATATATACGACTAAGTTACAAACCGGTATATTTTGCTGCAGATTGTTTCAGAAGCAAAAGAAGCAACCACATTACACGACATGGTTGACTCTGGCAGTGGCATACATGAACAAGTTACAAACCTGTATATTGTGCTGTAGATTGTTCAGGGCAGCACGCAGGTGAGGTTCACGAGGTTTAAGAGTGAGGCTCGACAGCTCACTAAAGGACAAGGATGGGCACTGAAGCCGATCATCCGGACGAACCGTCAGGTTACTGCAGCAGATAAAGCTACGGGGTTTGACTAGATCTTCTAAGGCGACCGTCTGCGTAAAGACAAAATGGACACACTTGGGCATATACCTGGCTTTAAGACTTAAGATTGCAGATAGCTATCAAATGTCATTCCCAGCCGCTCCACGGTTCGACAAACTCATGCGGGCACAAAAACCACGACTTTCTAGGGGGATCTCTGGACACGTTAATACGATTACTTTCGACATCGTCACTGCCCTAGGGTAGTTAGAACAGGTAGCATGTATAGGATTTCTAGGAATTTTTGTAATGCCTTGATAGTAAAAAAGGTGAAGGTCGCAGACAAGTAGCAATGGTAAAACTCAGGTACGCTGCTCTGTGCTGGTGCAGAGGGTGGCTAAGTTTGGAACTACACCGTGAGGTGCTAAAATTGGCGTAATTACAGACACAGAAATGAACTTGAAGTCAATACCTTCAGTCCTCCCCAGAACTTTATCGCCACTAAATTGCTCTCCTCGTCTGAAATATATACAGTCTGTACACTAGAACTGGAGAAAAAAAAACATACAAGCCTAAGGCCGGTTGCATAAACGTCAGTCAAACGACCTGGTCCGTTGTAGTGTAAGTTAGCGAGTCTAAGGAGCTGTTTACATGATACCGGTATGAGTTTTATACCTAAATGACTTTCGTACAAGTATGAAGTCATAACGCGTTTTCGTGAAGGGACTGTGAAAGGTCAGTGCGACTCACGCAACACCATAATGGATGGGGTAATGACTATTACGCATGCGTTACCCGTCCCAGTCTTCCAAGGGAGTGATTTAATTCCGAAGAGTGGTTGTACCGCGTTTACATGACATTGGTATGAGTTTTCGTACCGATATGAGAATCTCGGTCCGGTACAGCTACCGGAATAGACTAGAGATTTTGTGCGGGTATCATTTAAACGAATATGCAGAGCCACAAGAGGGAACCAGGATGAACTCGTACGGGTATGAAAGTCATTAGAGAGCTTAAGCAACCACAACGGTGACGGCAGCGAGTACGTTACAAAACAATGGCTGTGTTTTCACCAGGCGGTTTTTCTCGCTTAACATTCCTGTAGGTAATTTGTTTACTGACCGCGTTAAGCAGCTTAAAAAATTTATGCGTTTTCACGGACAGAACTTTATTCATTTTTCTTATACCATGCGCGATATATTTTCTTTTGTTAAAACAATAGAAAATTAGAACACAAAAGAACGACAATACAATGCCCTTCTTTGTTGTTTAATTGCCGACAAGCTTAAGCGACCTGGTTTGGTGGCTTAGATTTAATGAGAATTCTATTGTAGTTCGCCGACTCGCTTAACTTTAAGCGAGTTGGACAAGCAACTGTTTTCACGAGATTTCCGACTGTCACTCGCTCAGCGACTTGAAAAATCGCTCGTGAAAACACGGCCAATAGGTTTAATGAGCGAAAACAATGCCTCTGCACGTGCGTTTTACATTTTTGTACATTTCGTAGCCGTTCTCTGCAAAACAACAACGTCAAATGATCAAATTATAGGTTTTTTGGAGAACGTGAACACGCGACGTTTAATTTTCTTTTCTCCATTTGAACTGGTAAGCCATTCCTTCAAATTTAGCTCCTGGACAATCCAGACACATGAGACAAACTAAACAAATTGGAACAACTGCAAAGTAGTTTAAAATAGCGCGAATCCTTTTTTCAAGTGACGTTTTCCATGGTGTTGCCGTCGTCGTTGCTTAAGGCCCAGTTCAAACGTCGAACTTCACATGTGCCGAACCTAATGCAAATGAGCAAGAACAATAGATTTTGCTCATTTGCATTAGGTTCGGTACATGTGAAGTTCGACGTTTGAACTGGGCCTAAGCTCTCTATTCCGGTGTCAAAAACGGCCCTTCAAAATGCACCTAACACCCCCCCCCCCCCCCCCTTTTTTTTCGTTTAATCATCTCAATGTACGTTGAAAAGTCGAATAATGAAATATTTCGTGTTTTTAACGTCGCGTTAGTAAGTTATAAAGGGTTGAATTTACAAAATGCTAATTAGATGACGTCAAATCAAGACTTTACCATTATTTCTACTTCAATTTACAATACGCAGTTCTCAGCTTAAGGATAATCAATTTAAGAAATGCTAAATAAAAACTGTTAATAATCAATTGATTTGTAAAAAAATATTACTTGGAGGTGGAAACAAGCAGTTGTATAATAAACGAGTCTTGATTTGACGTCATCTTATTAACATTTTGTAAATTCAAACCTCTATAATTCACTAACGCAACGTTAAAAACAAGAAATATTTAACTATTCAAGGTACATAGAGTAGATTAAGCGAAAAAACAATTTTGGGTTTAGGTGCACTTTAATGACATCCGACTTTCACGTGCAAATTCAGTCGTCAATATAAAGACGTAAAATCCAAATTTGCATAGTTCGGAATCGCCGCAAGATGTTTTCAAAATACGCAGATACAAAATGCAACAACAACAAAAATTGTCCGCGTGGCTGACTGAAATGATGGTGACAGTTGAAGCATTGCGTGACGAGCCCTTAGACGCCTGTGTTGAAGGCTAGATCAATGACATACAGGATTTTAATGTGAAGATTATTTTAACATCAATACAGCCAAATTGAAAGCTATTACATTTGTTAAAGGGAAATTAGCCATCTATTCGATGGTAAAGAGCAAAGAAACCACAGATTCCGCCAAATAAACAAACAAGGTAAGAGCTGCTTAAAGGGGCTATCACAATTTTCAGTGTTTTCATTTCAGTGGAAACTTAAAAATTATGGACAATATTTGTTTAACATTCTTCTACTAGTGCACTAACAGTGTTCCAGATAAGAAGAGGGGTCTCAGGTCAAAAACCTGACAAGGCTGTCTTCCTGACCTGACAAATCAAATGGCTAACTTACAAAGATTTAGAGAGACCCGCAACCTGTCGACCCCTTAAAATTATTAATCGACTCCCTGCCTTTGAAAGTTAACTGGAACACTACACTAAGAGTAGAATGAAGTGTCTTGGGCTGCAGATGGCCAGGATCGAAATGGTTGCAACTGTACTGTTGACGACAGATAGTTGATTTTTAGAGCAGTTTTCAATTTAGCGTCGTAAAACCAAAACCAAAGTATACAATCACTCTGACCAATCACAGCAGTCGCAAACAATCCGATGAACCAATCAGAGCTCGAAGCAATTACATGTCGGCGGCGCCAAGCGCGGGAAAACACGTGCGAGCAAGTAACGATTCGTTTTGGTTTTACTTCTGATGGGTCGAGAAAATGGCGCGAGAATTTTTAGCCAATCACAAAGCGTAGCAATGCAAAACCAAAGCAATTATGTAATTATTTTCGACACTCAATTGAAAACTGTTCTTTTCAAAGTTGCTCACTTACCTCGAGCTGGAAAAACAATAAAGGGGACTGCAGAAAACAACTAATCCAACAATGTCCACTTCTGAGCACGGCTGGAGCGAATTGCAACGCAGCTGATCAAAAGAACAGGCCTGGAAAGAAAGTACTGAGATAATTAATTAACAAATGCGAAGAAAGGTTAATAAAGAATAAAGTTTGATCCCACTGCAGCAATTACTCAGGCGTGTGGTGATGCGATATCTGAAAATTGGACTTCATTTATTTTACAGTATCTCTTGCGCGGTTTTCTATGAGTTTACCGGCACAATAGTTAATAGGTTTTTGATCAATCAGAACACGCGTAGTGTCTCAGTTATTTAAAAAATTATATAAAGTATCTATTAAAATGCCTCTCAACACTCCCCTGACTCCCAAGACCGATCAAGATGAACTAGCATCGTTCAGCTGAATGGACACACTTTCGGATTTTATCCACAGACTCAAAAGGGGAACCACTTTTTACAGCATAAAGAAAACAGCACAACAATAAAGTACTGTTGCGGAACGTTCAATTGAATGAAAACACTACATTTTATTTCTTTTTTTTTTCATTTTATTTATCATTTTATTTCAATAATTTTAAATTTAACAAATTAGAGAAATAAACAACCTGCATATAGCAAAGCTAATCAAGGCAGGTGGTATAATTTACAATCAAATTTAGCAAACACAAATTATTAGTAAAATCAGGTAAATAATAATAAATAATTAATTAATTAAAAATAATAATAATAATAATAATAAATAAATAAATAAAATAAATAAATAAATAAATAGGTATACACACACATTCACAGATAGCTAGCATTTACATGAGTAGTGCAAGAACCTATAATAACACATAGAAGATAAGGAAGTAAAACACTTTAGGATTTCATCCACAGACTCAAAAAGGGGAACCACCTTGTACAGCTTAATAAACAGATTAACAAGAAAGTACTGCTCAGGAGCGTTCAATTGAATGAACAAAAATTAAACAACAAAAGGAGATTTGCGAGAGCGCAAGAACGTAGAACAAAGACCTGACTGTCAAACAAACATTTTTAGTTATCACATGATCATTGGATCCTTCTGATTGAACTGAACGATCGTCTATCCTAGTACAATCCTCCAATTAGCTCCGGCATGAGACATCATTGCATATCTGACGTGACACGTATAATGCAAGTAGTACATAGTAAAGAGTTCATTACATACCTGGCGTTTGGTGAAATTAGTATATAGTAAAGAAATCATTACATACCTGGTGTGACACGTATAATGCAAGTTGTACATAGTAAAGAGTTCATTACATACCTGGCGTGGCACATATGGTGAAATAAGTACATAGTAAAGAGTTCATTGCATACCTGGCGTGACACGTACGGTAAAATAAGTACATATTAAACAGATCATTAAATACTTGCATGACACGTATAGTGCAAATATTACAAAGCAAAGAGCTCATACAAACCTGGCGTGACACGTAAATCGCTGTTATCATATCTGCGTCACCAGATAATGTTTCATATCTTGTAGTTCTTGTTGCTGTTAACTATAATCAGTAAGAACAAGCACAGTTATGATAGTCCAGCAGTTATATCATATCAATGCCTATCATAGTAATGACAGACCTTGATGCGCTTATGGCGTTTATCAACGCATCAGAAATGACGGTGTTTGTATGGGAATGGGATGACAAACAATTCAGTTCAATGATTTTGGAAGTTTGAGATAAGCTTAGAATTGAAAATCTTAGGTATCAGGCAAGAGGTTTACTTAATCCTAGTAATGTAGTTTTTCAAGAAACCGTGAGGTTGCGTTCATAATTTCTACAAACTCTTGACTGAATTTTTTTTGTTTTTTTTTTTAGGGAAGTGTTAACTCTTTCCAAGACCACGGGAAAAATTGGAACATACATACAGGAAAAGGACCGCATGATTTTCATATCCATTTTCCTAATTCACCGTACCTGTAATTCTGAGGCACCTTGTCGATACCTGTGAAAAAAGGTTAATTCACTATTAAAAGGGCTATGTCGCTGAAGTTTACGATGTGCTTCAAAGGGACACTTCTACTTTCATTGTAATCCTGGGCCGGGTTGTTCAAAGCGCGGTTAAGCTAACCAAGGGTAATCATTAATTTTGATTCCAGTTAAATAATTAATCAATGGAGATTTTTTTTTTTTTTTTTTTTTTTTTTTTGCCGTTTGGTTTCTTCTCTGACTTGTCTTTCCGTGTAACTTATAATTAGCTTTTGAAAACACTTCTGACAAAAGAAATTCAACCCTCGGTTAGATGTTAACCCCGGGTTAGCGTTAACCGGCTTTCGAACAACCGGGCCCTCCACTTTGTCTCCAAACTACCACTTCTGTTTCGCTCTATTAAATCTTTTTATCCAATTAAGTTGTATATTAGATGGCCTTTGGCAATAAAATATGAAAATAACTAAAGGAATTTCTGCGACACAATGTCTCTAAAAGACATATTTGCATAAAAAATAGAAAAAAAAGCAAGATTTTGCCATCCTCTTCAACCTGTCGTTCTGTCGCGTAAGTTCACTAATGTAGATGATGAGCTTGAAGGTCTAGTGTCATGTTAGGAATGTTCATAGAGTTTCCACGCCACAAGGAAATATCATTTGTAAAATGAGCACAAACATTGTTTAAAGTCCAAATTGGCGGTAGTCTAAACAGTTGACTTTTACATAGTGTGGCTGAGGATAAGAACACGCAACAGCTGCATTACAAATCCAGCTAGTGGTAAAACCAACATAAGACTGGAAAACGGTGCCTATTAATAATCCGATTTTTGTTTTATTAAAGAGAACATACAATTTGTTTATTAATTTCTTCCTTTAATAGCTTCGCAATCCTCACCTTCTAAAGCGGTTTCCAGTAAGTGTCGTAAAGTCGAAGCCAATTACAACAGGCTCAGACAATCCAATGAACCAAACAGAACTCGAACCAAATACATGCAGCCAGCGCCAAGCGCGAGGAAACGCAAGTAAACAAGTCACAATTGGCTTCTGATTGGTTGAAAAGGTTTGCGCGAGATTTCTTAACCAATCACAAGCTGCAGCTGTAGCAATGCAAAACCAAAGCAATCGCGAAATTACTTTCGACACTCAATTAAAAACCAGTCTAATAGCTTGCGTTTTTTAACTATGGTTTTTACCTAACACCAGCTGCTGTGAGGTGATATATTCTCAGACGGGATCCCTCACTCAACAGATGCATCACTTCTTCACTTGGTCGCCAAATACTCAATACAGCGTCTGTAATTATAGATGTTAATTTAATACTTTTAGTCAGAAAGCACATCGAGCGTCAGTTGCCCAAGTTGTAAACCCTAACATCTAAGGCAGGTTCATACATACACTGCAAGCGCAAACTTAAGCACAGGGAACCTACGTGTAAACCAAGCGACGCAAATATTGGAAAACAAATGGTACCATGCAAAAGTACTGCTGAAGAGGTTTCATTTGAACGGTCACATCATAGGATTTCGTCCACAGACTCAAAAGTTAGAACTACACTACATGTCTCCATAATTGACTCTGGGAGTGAAGGGGTTAAGGCATCAATTATAAGACAAGCACTTACTTCGCTTTTCCTGGCCTTTGCAGCTACCGTAGTCGGTAATTCGAAGTTTCAGTAAAGGTACCACATTTCTTTGAAGCTGATGCTGATGAGAAAAAAAAGACCCCTTTCAGCAAGTCAGTATATTTTCTCTCTGCCGTCCACGAATATTTGTTTTTGGCTTGTTCGGAGAATTTGATAAATCGGTTCTTACTAACCTGTCTGCTTGATACCGTATTGATTTTATGACGAAAAGTAAGTTGTTCACAGCAAAAAAATTATAGGTTTTACAGAGGGTAGCCAGGTTATATACACAAGTACGATTTCAACGACGGTTTTTGACCTACCTCTTCTAAAGGCTCCTCTCTTCTTAAGGGAGAAGCGGAGATTCGGGAAACCAACAGTGAGTACAAAAAAACTAATCGCGAGTGGAGGCTTTTCCTGCACCCTAAATTTCAAAGTTGTCAGACTTTATCGAGTTTATTCTGAGTGAGTCAGCGACTGGGGACGAGGCAAGCTCTTGACGACGATTTGCACGGCACGTCACAACGTTATTGCAGTAACGTTACGTTGCATAGGAAATGTTTTATGCAACATATCATTCATCCTCCAAGACTAAGGGGTAGACAGTGGGGGCTAGAAAAGTTGACCGGCGCGATATAAAATGGGCGAAGAAAAGTCGGGAGACCTTCGCCAATGATTCCCACCCGTTTCGACTTTTCCTCGACGCTGCTATCTGCCCCTGGGTAGTGGAGGATGTGTTCTACTTACTGCAAATTGCAACAACCTATCGCAACATATTACAGTGTTCCAGATAAGAGAGGGGTCTTGGGTCAAAAACCCGACAAGGCTGGCTTCCTTACCTGACAAATCAAATGGCTAACTTGAGAAGATTTAGAGAGACCCACAACCTGTTGACCCCTTAAAATCATTCATTGACTCCCTGCCTTTGAAAGATAACTGAAACACTAAACACATACTTGGCTAAAAGGTGTTCAAAGCTTTATTTAGGACTACATCTTCTACTTTACTTTAACTCATGACAAGGATGTTGCATTTTAAATCACCCTTTTAAAACCGTCTTGTTCAACATCACTCTTAAGATCTAGGAAAGGATTATCGTCGGCAACTCTAAGAAAGAAATTCTCGGCACTACAACTGAAAACAAAAAACAAAAAACATTTCACATGAGTAACCTCTTCTTCCTGCTCTTTCCAAACTCGTTCAAACTTGCTCTGTAATTCCGCACATTTTCTCTCCTGTAACAAGCGTCGATACTCGTCAAGTGCACGCAGTTGGCGTTCACCGAGACATTCCTACAAGATAAGAAAAAGAAAAAAAGGGAATGTCAGGAAAATAATCGGTATTTGTTTATTATTATTATTCTTATTATATTTATTTTTAACCAAATCTTTTATTGATAACAAAGCTAACCAAAAAAATATTTTACAATTAATTGCACTTAAAAAACTATTCAGTCAAAACACTATTTACATTATTCCTTTCGATTAAAGAAAAAAACTCAAGGAACTTATTTATTTATTTATTTATTATTATTATTATTATTATTATTATTATTATTATTATTAATATTATTATTATTTTATTTTTTGGGGGGAGGGAGAGGGGAGGGGGGGGGTGGGGTGGGCAAAAGCAATATTCGAATCAAACCCCATTAAGGTCGCGGGTGACAGGTTCCGCTCATCAGTACGCATTTATGAAAAGAGTATGCACGAAGTGCGACGGCTGATACCGAAAATGCGTGAAATATTCACGAACAGGCTCTGTGATGTTTTTGCATCAATAATTGCACGTGCAAAGCGCTGTCTGGTAAATTACATTATTTTTTAACGCATTGTTCTTTCCGCATGAAGTGTTGACAATAGCCCGTGGATTAAAATTAGCAAAATTACCATAAATTATATATTTTTGCATTCGTGTTTGCTCGGGAAGCCTTCGGAAGCGTAAAAACAAGGAATTTTGTGTCCAAGAATTCAGCGCGGATAGAGAATTTCATGAGTTGACACTACAAGGAGGTAAACTAGGTGTATTGTAGATTGTCATATCTGACTCAAAATTTTTAAATAAGCTTTCAAACGGAAGACATCAGGCTTCATATTCTAACATGGACAATTTTACTCCTTTAAAAGCTAATAACTTTTAATTAAAGTTGAAATCAAAAAATCGGAGTCAGATATGACACAATAGACGTTTTGACGGATCAGTGAGTGGGGAAATCAACTTGCTTTGTGTTCTTCTCGAGGAGCAAACTTGGACACAAAACCACGTTTTAAGAAAAGATAACTTTAGTGGCTTACAGCATTTCCGCAAAGTGTGAACATAGCCTTAGGGACCAGGGAGACCAAAATAATTCGCTATCAACCTGGGGTGTTCTTGCTCAATCTGTCTCGCGCCATGCGCCAGTAAAGCGGGGGAAAACATTGCATCAGTCTCGCAACTCGTCGCGCACCGCGCTAGAAAAAATGAGCGACGCCTAGGAACCGGTATTTCATTAAAGTGATTGCGCTTAAATCTCCTCTTAAGCGCAGGGCTCTTTCAGCACGTCATGTATGCTTGCCGATTGTGTCTTACGCGGATGTCCGACCAATTTTGTAAAATGTCTGATCAAAAGGACACATGCCCTTCTAAGCAAGAAAAATTATTTTCAGCACTGTAGCGGGTGTTCATTGAGCGGACTCGACTGTCAATCAGTCATTCACCAATCCAAAAATAGTACCCAACCAATAGAGCAGCTCTAACCTTGACTGCTTCAGGATCAGAAGCCTGGGTGAGAGCTTCGTATATCTCCTTCCCGTCATGCAACTCTCTTAAATCACGCGATGAAAAAGAACGACGACGAAACCTTGCAGATCTTCTATTCTCGATCTCTAAAATAAAACATCAAAAACACTGGACGTCACGCATCTTTGAAGGTAGATATGAATCAAATACAAAGGAAGACTAAATGGGCTGACAACCATGAGTATCACTGGTCATAAGCTTTGGGCTATACGACTTCGAATGGCGTTTGGGCTGGCTTAAAAGGGGGATGAGCCGATGCATTGGATGTAACACACCTCTGAAAAAAGACATAACAGGGTTGCCACTCATTAGAACATAAAAAATTCCCTGACTTTTCCCTGACTTTTCACTGACCTCAAAACAATTTTCACTGAATTTGCATTAAGGAATTATCAAATAAGCCACATCCACTATTACATTTGCTTCAGCTTCTTTTGCAGACCATCAATATTCTTCTTTTCATTTTTGATTTCTTTACGTTTTTCACGGGATTTTGAACGCATGGCATTTGACTTCACCAAAATTCAAACAAAATTCCCTGACTTTTCACTGACTTTGACAAGAACTAAGATTTTCCCTGACCTTTTGCAAAATTCCCTGACTTTTCCCTGACCTTGAAAAATTTTTGTTTTTCCCTGACTTTTCCCTGACCTTGAAAAATTTTTGTTTTTCCCTGACTTTTCCCTGACAGTGGCAACCCTGCATAAATCAAACACACAGGAATACTACGTGGACTGACAGCTATGTATATCAACGGTTATAAGCGCGGTGATTATACAACTTCGTAACTTCGCTTTGGGTTGGCTTATAGAACGGTGGGGGGGGGGGGGGGGGGGGAGGGGGTGAGCCGATAACAAACAAAACGATAAGAGACAAAAACAGTGGATGTAACGCGCCTCTGAACGAAGACATGACTCAAACACAAGGATAACTAAGTGGGCAGACAACTACATTGGTTAAAAGCGTTGGGCCTTTACGACTTCTAAAAGGCCCACCTTCACCCAAAATGCTGTGCTGAATTTCGTGTAACACGAAATTCACGCTTGAATGCGTGCAACCAATCAGATCACGTGTATGAGCAATGGATCATTTCAAAACAAAAACAAACGACCGCAATGTCTTTTGGGTGAAGGTGGGCCTTTAAGGGGTTCTGGGTTGGGTTATAAACGGGGCAGGGGTTGTGCCTAAATAATACCGTCCAGAAGGACGCCGGACACCTTATTGAGACTTATATAACGTAATGTCGACACTTTGAATTTTATTTTCAATAAATTTTTAAGTGTAAAAAGGAAAATCTAAAATCCCCACTCAGGATTGAACCTGTGACCTCAGCTAGGCTTAGGCTTACATAGCCTACCGTACCACTGTACCACCTAGCTTCTCGGGTTGCTTAGTCCTAAATTTAACTATAAAAAAGCTACCCCTAACCTCAACTGAAAGTTAACCAGTTACTCCGTTATATAAGTCTCAATAAGGTGTCCGACGTCCTTCTGGACGATATGATTTGGGCTTGACCTGGGGCAGGCGTATATCGGAGGAGTATAGGGGGTGAGCCCAAGGAAGAGATTTGGTGACTGATATATGTCGTGGGCTTAGGAGTAAAGATGACTAACACGGTAGCTACTGATTCAGCTCAAGATATGTCTAAAACACGGGCCAAACGACAGCGATAGTTCAGAATTCCCATAGAACGGATTTAACGGATTCAAAGTCTTCGAGAGCGCACGAGAGTCGCCGAGAGTGCAGGGGAGTCGCCGAGAGCGTATAGTAGTCTCTGGCCAAAGGAAATTCGTTTAACCCGGGCTTAACACTGCAAGGTGTCGTCATTTCAAATGAAAGTCTTTATGCGTTAAAGGGTAGAGTTTGGATCACTTTTCGGTGTAGACAACTAACCTGGCTGTCCGGATTCTTTTTCGAACTGCCCTTGTATCTGAAGAAAGAGCTTCTCTCGTCGCCGATGACGATCTGCCTCAAACTTTTTGGCTTCCCGCTCCTCAAGGCGAGAGTTTCGAAAAACGTTTGTACCGTCAGGCATCTTTTCCATCCACTGTCAAAGAGAATAATAACAATAACTTGTCGATAGGCAAGGGAAAAAAAGGGGAGGGGGGATGAAGGGTAGGTGTCGGTTGAGAAGAACAAGGGCAAAGGGCAAGCGAAGTAAGCAACGGCAAATAGGGAGGTAACAAAGGCATCCTCAAAATAGGATGACCCCCCCTTGGCACCTATCACGCTGATTTCTCAGTGGAGAGAGAAATGACTGAACTGGACGGACGTTAGACCAGCCCCAAACCATGAGGTTGGAGGGCGGGGCAAAAACTGCCACAAGCAAAGATGACCTGATCGGTCCCGATCTCCCAGTTAACTATTATTATAGATAATCTGAACCCATCCAAGATGAAAAGGAGAATTCTTATTGGTTCCCTGACAGGTTTAAATTATTCTAATGCATATGTACCGTTAAAATGGACCACTCAGGAATAAATTTGTGTAGTATATCTAAGTTTTCCTGTATGACTGTTTGACAATTCTGGAAAAACGTTTGTCAAAGTGGAATTAAACAATTATGTTTGTTTTTTAACTTTCCTTCTGGTAGTGGCGCGGTTGACGATACAGTTGTGTAAAAATAGAGTCCATGGATACTTTCCCACCTGAACAGGGTACTGCCGTAACACGATAACATCCACACAGCCTGTGAATCCTCCATCACCAAACAAAGAAGTCAGTGGTAATGGAAAAGCATGCGCGTGACTATGGAAACCCAGCTTAGCATCCCATCGTGCACGTCGGGTTGAATTGGCGTGAAGTCGTAGCATCAACGAGGAGGGGGCCTGATACAAGAAAGAAGCGTCAATCGCGTAAAATAGACTCGAAGTGGGAACGGGTAGCGAGAAAAATAATTCTCAAACTCGTTAATAATTCATGACGAGAACACAAAGGAAATCACTACCGTGAAGGAGGTTTGGAAATCGTATCTTAATTTGCATAGATTTTGGCGATTTTATTCCTTCGTTTTCTCCGCATTTAACGATCAGTTTGAGAAGCTTTATCAAACACTCGAAACAGTGTTTCATCAGATTTCCAAACACCTTGAAGTGGGTTAAAAAAAACTCGGCTGCGCCTCGTTTTTCAAACCCACTTCGCGGTGTTTGGAAATCTGATGAAACACTGTTCCTCGTGTTTGATATATTACTTCTCAAACTCATTAATAATTCACGAGTTATTCAGCCAATAAAAATGGCTAAATTCGTCACGTGCATGAGTTTTGATACCCAATGAAAACCCAGATGAAAACTACGTGTTCTTTGGATCACATATCCAAACCACACGTAGTTTTCATCTGATTCCTCATTGGATATCTTGATTCGCGCATCAAAACAAAAGAAATTAAACAAAACAACAGTTTATTTTTGCACCGTTTACAACAATGCTAATTTCACAATTTGCATTGATAGCGAAGCTGAATTAAAAAATAAACACCTTTCCTCGTAGTATCTTTCATCTCGGCGTCGAGACAGCGACGGAAAACGACAGATTTCGCAAACAGTATTATTTATAAAATAACGTTTCTACCATTTACCTTTTATCCTCGACTTGTAGTGGATTCAGCGCTTCGCTTCCCACAGTTTCAACAAGATACCTTCGAATTCCACCGATAATGCCACAAAGGATCTTCGCTGGATACATCTCCCCTTTATTATTTGCAACCTCTCGGACAAATTTGCCGAGCCAATAGTTTAACGAGCAGGCATCCATTCTTTCTAATTCTGAACTCAATGGCTAGACTTTATGCAATTCTTAATAACATTTTAATGCTCCACCCGGATCAAGTGTACAGGAACTTTAACTTTGCGATTATCTGCCACTCACGAAACATTTTGATCGCCCATCTAGTTTTGTAAGCTGTTGGCTTAGGAATACTCTCTTCTAACAACTTCAATTCCTCTTCTCCACTTTTGGCTTTTCGAAAACTGACGGCCTTCGATGTGCTCCTCGACAGACGCTGCCATCTTCAAACGCGCATGAAAGCGCACTAACACCCAAAATGTAATTAAAAACCAAACCTAAGATTATTCACATTGTCTCAGGAAACACAAAGCCATATCACACTACCCTGTGAAATTGCATTGTGGCATACTTTGAGAAGCTATATCAAAAACTCGTGCTTCGGGTTTCATCAGGGGTTCCAAACACCTCGAAACAATAAAAGCACTCGGCCGAAGCGGCCTCGTGCTTTCATCTGTTTCTCGGTGTTTGGAACCCCTGATGAAACCCTCGCACTCGTTGTTGATATATTACTTGAAACATTGACACTCGTAATTTTTCTAGCCTCTTGCAGCTGTTAAAGTTTCTTATTAATACATCGCTTTAACTCGAGATGCCAGATCAGAGTTAGGAAGACTCAACTCAAACAAAGTACTATATATTCTGGATACCTGGTAGTCAATGAGGAATCGTAATGCTATGGATTTGTCTAAATCTGTTAATTTAAACTGTATAATTTGTCATTTCAGGTGTCCAGAGTTATCGTGTTTTTGACCTGACTAACTGACTAACTACTGCTACTGAACTTACTGTCTTCCTTAGCTAAATAATGGAAAAAATAATGAAGATACAAAATAGCTCGAATTAAGCTTAATTTTGTGCTTTCATTTTTTTTTTCTGAGCCCGTTAAAACAGTTATTCAAGCAAGCAGAAAACAAGTAAATATACAGATCAATCTGTTTTCGAATACAAACAACTTAAGAATACCTCAAGAGGTGACACAGCTTGTTCTGATCCCACTAATTCAGCGCCACAAACACATAGCTTCTGTCCCACAACAAGCTTTCTGTCGTTCAGCAGTCTGGTGAGTGGTTTGTCCAATAAACCACGAATGCTGTACCAGCCATCGGTTAACTCTACGACAAAGGAACTCTGCAAGCAGGAAATTTCTCTTTTCACTCAAGAGCGGTAAAAAAAGCGGTAAAAAAAATCACAAAATAAATTATGTGAAAAACCATAGGAAAGTATTGCTCGAGGCTGTCGAGTTAGCTTTTGTCTTGAAAGTCTTGTTAAACCGCCGCATTTAATTTCAAAAACATTCAAATAAGAATTTATGCTGTTTGTGCCGTTTATTTTGCTGTAAAAAGGCCCTCTCTCTCTCTCTCGATTCGAGAAAATTGAGAAAAGGCCGTATGATTTGAAATCGCCCTACAATCCATTGCAAACCGCAAAAGATATTATAGCACGTCATGTATGCTATAAACAAATTGTGACTCAGGGGAAATCCAAAATGGTGGCTGTCCGACCAATATTGTAAAATGCCCGATCAATATAGCGGTTTGATAGGACACATGTCATTGAAAGTATGGAAAATTTCTTCCAGCGCTGAAATGACATAAATCTAAAATTACACCTATAAAACAAGTTCAGCTACCTCGATTTTCTTTGTATTGCCCTGAGCATCTTTTTCGGCATCTTGATCTTTCTGGTCTTGAACAACACTCTCATTTTGACTGTCTGTTACTGACACACTGGCAACGCACAGCACCATAGTGCGGCTCGACACATCATCACGCTCAAGGATCTTCTTTAAAGCAGACCTTCCACATAAAAGCGATACATAAAGGTGGTTTCTGGGTTATGTCCTGGTGTACCGGTGCACAAGGACAAAAACAGAAGATTAAACAATAAACTACACGGACATAATACCCTATAAACAAAGGGAATACAATGTGAAATCCCTTGTGAATCGATACACGAGGACAGAACCAGTTTTCTGGTGTTGCGGATGTTACGATCACCAAATGACGTAAACAATAAGTGGTTGATTGACAACTGAAGGTTAGAATGGACAGGCCAGGTCACGCCTCTTTTATACCACAAAGTCAGGTTTAAGACGTACTCAAACTCAAAAGCTAGAATAACTTAGTAAACTGACCCGTTTGAAGGAGATGGCGATCAACATTGGTAATAGTCCAGTTTCGAATTCGCTATGGTCGCTGAACGAAAGCACAGAAGACGCATTTTTACAGGGTTAGCCTCAATCTGAAGTGAGAAATTCACAAAATCAGGCGAGAGGATGACCTGTTTAGAGCTCTGTCTATTGTTTAATTTTCAAATTTCACGCACCTTCTGCCGGTATTGTGAATATTTTACATCAGGTCGAGTCTAACCCTGTATCAATGTGTCATTGGTGTTTGAATTCAGCGGTAATTTTAAATACGAAAATGGCTTATTGTGGCTTCAAATCGCAGCGGGGGTGGGATGGTTGTGGAAATTCATTTGTCAAAAATTAAGGTCTAAACGAATACTAAATAGATGACAGCTCTCTCAACTCGGTTTTACCTGGCACTCTTATCGATTTCCTTATCATATCTGTACTTAAGCTGGCACAACACCCAGTCTGGAGTCAAGCATCTGAAAGAAAACAAAAAACCATTACTAACAAAGGATGACCTCCAAATAGATACTACCAAAATGGAAAGAGTGAGAGTTACATTTATATGGGGTTTTTTATGACTTGTTTGAGCCCGTTGGTCGCAATTAATTTTGTTGATCTTTGTGGATCACTGCTCCTTGCAGAATGTTTTTTTTTTTAACAGAAGAAAAAACAACAACACAGAAACAACAAACCCACACAATGAACTTTTATTGGGCACCAAGCACATTGTATCGGCCCTTACCACCCTCCTTTAACACCTCCACGAACTTTTAAGCATATACTATCTGCAAGCTAATATAAATTTACCTTCCAGCAAACTGACGGGGAAAAGCTACCTCCATGGCAGCTAGTTTCCAGATGATCCATCTGTAATGATTGGCGATCCATTCTTCACATATCAGCTGCTTGTCTACTCCAGGTGTGCTAAAAAATGCGCTGAGGAAATGAAACAATCTAAGCGTGAGCTGTAGATAAAAGAGATATGTGCGAGTAGGCGAATGAACACGACTATGTCTTATCGAACCTAATGCGCGCGCTTCAGATTATCATATGTCACTCGTTACGACAATCTTTTCCTTCGTTACAAATCACTGAAATCAGCAGAGAGGAGCGTTTCTCTACCAGTTTCGTGCTCTCTCGTACTTCGATCTAAGGTTTCTATTCATGACGGAATAGTAAGAATCGAAAGAATCCTCTCCATGCCTGAGACTTAAGTTGATCTCTTACTTTTGAATCTCTTCCAGACCAACAATGCCATCCTTCCCGACACGCAGTATTCCTCCGTCCTCTGTCCTCACTTGTCCCTCGCTGGATACGACGGCTTCACTAAAATACTTCCTGCCCCCAAACTTGAATGAGCCAGCATTAGAAGGGGTAACATTTAACACTTCGAGAGAGATGCCCAATTCAAGCAGCTGAAATAAGAGGACAGAGCAAAATATTCTCAGCAATGACGACAGTCAAGTCAAAACATTCCATTAACTACTTTTAGTATCACCTTAGGTTCAAAAATGGTGTAATCAGCCTAGGACGTTTGCCGTTAACCCTTGTCGAAGTAGTAGTTTAGCGTTTTTAAGGGGGCCCTCGTCAGAGCAGTTGTTTGGTGTTGGGAGGGGGGGACTGTACTCGAAGAAGATTTAACGAACATCAGTCAAAGGCTGTAATCTGTCTAGCAGGACTTTTTATGGTGCTGTGGTTTTCAAGGGACACTGTCCCGGCAGAAATATCGTGTTTTCATGATTATGGCCAGGAGCCTGTTTTAAGCTTAAGCTTTAAGCTTATTACCATCGCCAAAAGTGATAGAAGCTGAGAAATTTGAACTAAGTCACAATTTCACAAAAATGACAAGTTTGATTCACTTCGATCCTTGCAATCTTGTACGTTATCTGCAAACACGTTATCTCCAAACTACTGCTTCTGTTTTGCTCTATAGAATCTTTTTATCCAACTAAGTTGTATATTTGGTGGTATTTGGCGATATAACGTGGAAATAAGGTAAACGAAATTTCGCTTTTTGGGCGGGACAGTGCCCCTTTAAGTATTTTACAAAATGGTGAGATTTTTCTTGAAAAATAATTACGGTGCTGCTATAAGTCAAGGGTTTAAAACGAGGTGTCTGGAAGAAGAGGTTTGACTGTATGGCCGTCTTCACACTAAAGACGGACAAATCGTCTGGACGGACAAGTCGTCTTAGTGTGAAAACAGGACGAACAAAATTTTGGACGTAAAAGTCGTCTGATTTTGTCCGTCGATTTGGCCGTCTATTAAGACGATTTTTTTAGGACGATTTGTTCGTCTAGAAGGATTAGTCGTCCAAAGACCGACTTAAATTCACACCAGACGAACAAATGGTTGTATCTCGGTCCCAGTAACTCGCTAAGGGGAATGGAACTAGTAAAGGGAGTGATGGTTTATGGGAAAATCAAAATGGCGGATAGAAAGAGACGGTTGCCAAGCCTGTTAGTGCCAGGCCCCTTGCTTTCAAAATCGTCTGTTCGTTCGTTCAGATATGAATTTACGATGACCAACATAAGGTGAGTTGTCCGTCTAGAATTCACATTACACTAACAAATCGTCGGACGACTTGTCCGTCCAGACGATTTGTCCGTCTTCTAGTATGAAATGGGCCTATCTCTTTTTGGGTAAAGCTATCGAGCCATCTCACCTCTGTACTGTTGAATCCTCCTGGTGTAGTGTTTCCAACGAGTTCCCTTATCTTGATCCTTCGATCACAGAGACGAACTTGTGAGAGGAAGCCAGGCTGCGGTTTAACTTTACACTCGGTCTGAAATGGAAAAAAACATGAGAGGTTGGTAAGTTGGTAATTTGGCGAGGGTTACTAGTTTATCCGTAACTGCAAGTTAATGCCTAAAATCAATGTCGTGTCGTTTAGTTCCGTTAACCAATTCCATACAATTCACAGGTAGCCCGAGATTATGAAAAAAAAATGCACACTTTAAATAACGGGAGATCCACTACACTGTATAAAAGAAATCATGTAGATGATGAAACCATACTGTGGAACACCGTCCATCATAAAAAAAAAATAGAAGAAAACAAAGTCACCGTGACAAATGCATCGTGTACTGTTGTTGTCTGTCTTATCTTCTGTATTTTCAGGCGATTTTACGATTACATCCTCTTTTTTAAAGGTGCCTGAATCGAATTCAACCGTTTCATCTCTCTCCGCCCCAATTATCTTCCTCCCCCGCACTCTCCCTCCCCCCCCCCCCCCCCCCGCCCCCCGCCCAGATTTCTGAGGATTGGTATCTCTGCGACGGATGAATTTTACGAAATAAGGGGGTGGCCCATTATGGAGAGGTCCGAAAGCAGATGAAAAACATATTGATGATTGATCGAAATAGTAATGGTACATGTATATGACAAAACATACAGATCAAACTAACCTTGCAAACATCTTCATGATGTCCACTCTTCGTGTTTAACGTACTATTCGGCGCCGAAATCCTCTGCTTCTTCGAAGATGGCTCCATTGCTCCTGTACCTTGACCCTCCGACGAGTCACTGACAGGCAGTCTGGATGTACTACAACGCGCCAGAGGCGACACGTCCCTTCTGGCCTCTTGCTTTCGGTAAGGCGTGACGAATGGCGGACGTGGGCCAGACGTTCTTCGGTTTGCGGAAGAATTTAACAGTGTGCTTGTTCTTGGAAAAGGATCTGTTTTGGACTTGAAGCAGCCAGGCGTCAGAGACTGTAGTGGCCTAAGGGAGCGGTTATAGTCTGGACTTCTTGATGAGATTTTGACGTCTGTATCACTGAGTCGCCTAACGTTGGAATTTTTTAAACATTACATATATGAATGGAATACTTTATTTTTGTTTGGATTGATGAGGCTGGCTAGAGTACAAGCAATACAGTTTATGCTAAGTTACCGAGAAACAAGAAATAAAAACAGAAAATAAAAAAAAGCATAAAATTATAGTAATGGAAGACTTACACTTACACCTTCATACAATGTAATACCATGAGCAAGTACCCATGATCTCACTATGACTTTTACGTACCTTACTTTAGTTTGAAAAAATCCGAGCTTTAATCGTATTGTGCAATCATTGAATGACGACTCTTTTTTAATCTATAATTTCCATCTATAATGTTTATTTCGAGGGCCACTAGTTTATCTGTACATTGTGTATCTGTGTTATGTGTTTATCCTCTTGAAATAAGTTGTTGTTGTTGTTGTTGTTGTTGTTGTTAAACACTTAATGTACATGTAGCTTTTGGCAACTAATGAATTATTTTTATTGTTATAATACTGATGTAATTCAATAAATTTACTAGTACTTGCATATTTTAAGGGGGCAGAGATTAAAAGAGTTAATTTCTCTAGAGAAGGTTTTGGAAATATGTTAATTCCGTGATAACAAATACGACTCAAATACAGGGGCCAGGGACAGAGCTTAGTGTCTATGTATTTAAATAGTCCTTATGGCGACATTACGATTGTACGTGGACTGTCTGTAAAAAGAAGTTGTCTGCGCGCAGAGGTTTGAGCGTATTAAATTGACAACAATACCTTGGTAAACAAGAGTTCTGCATGTTCTCGACACTAGCCAACCGAGCTCGCATTGGGGCATGGAATGTTCTTGCCCGTCGATCGTGCAATACACCTGAAAAAAGAAACAAGATCAGTAAACGTTAGCAATTAAACGATATATAAGTGAGAGAGACTGTTATATGCGCCTTAAAATATAAACAGAACGTTTAAATAATAAACAAATAAGTAAATACAAAATAAACATACGGAACAAGTATTTGTAAATAAAAAGAAGCTATAGCTGTTCGGCGTAGATCAAATAGGGAACATGCTATTATTCTCGAGACGCACTTTGTACATTTTCTAGCTTCTGTATCCGTATCATTTTACAATAACTGAAGTTATTCTTGCATGCTGAATGGTCCATTTTTATCATCAATAAGAGTACTGACGCATAAAATTTTAATTTATGCAAGATGTCATCCTGTCAATTTTTTAGCCAATGAAATTTCTTTATTGTTATCAGTTAGCCAAGGAGAAAGCGAGAAAACTTATTGACAATGACTGCGTCAATTTGGATAAAACTCAGCAATTTGTCATGTTTATCTTGCGTTCACTCTTCATTTCATCCGTTTTTTTACGATTTTGGGTTTTTTGTTATTGCCTGCGGCTCGTGGATCCACAGCACTTTGACAATGTTATGACGAATTTTATCATCAATAAGAGGACAGACGCATAAAAAAAAAAACTGACGTCAATTTGTTAATTTGCTTACGAAGGTCATGCAAAACTAGATTACAGAAAACTGGTTAGAATAAGTAAGTGAGAAGCGAATTTACAAATACTATTATCGTTCATTATAGTTTCAGCCACCTTTTGGAACTTACCTGATGGAGTGGTCGTGCAAGGTTTCATTCCATTCCTTGTCCCCGTGTGGTTTGTATTGAACATGTCCTCGCTACAGTGCAACTGAAATATCATTAAAACAATCGATCTTCAATCGCACAGTATTTACGAGTAGTTCAGCTGGTAGTTACATGTATCATTGATATAATCACTTGTACCTCACTAGTTTCTGTATTATCAATAAGGTAAAGTGAAAACGCTGAAGTCACACCCGTAGCATGAAGCAACTAGGGTGCTGGTCCATCGCAGGGTTACTCCCAGCATTAATGCCGTGACTCGTCGATACCCATTTAAACACGTACGTGGAAAAAACGTGAAGCAACGCTTCTTGGCTAAGGAAACAACACGACGGAAACGGCCAGGGCCCGACTGCAGAAAGCAACTAAGATTACATGTAAGTGGTATTTTCTCTGGGGAACTCACTCACAATGTCCCTCTACTCCTAATTAGATATAAGCGCCGTGCAGTATGTGGTCCTGTGGGACGTAATACGTAGTCATACATTGTATACTTTGTGTTCAGTATAAAAATGCTCGCCCCACGCTAAAACCTCCCACATTCTTTTCGAAAGGGACGACCGTTAAGACCACCGCACTACACTACGATACAATACAAGGCTACGATACAAAGATAGGTTTCAAAACATAAACTCGTAGAGTCGTGTTACAACACAACTTAGACATATACATCGTACTTCTATTGCATTACTAACAGAAAAGGGAATTCGACTGAAAACAGGGCATTCATAAGTTTCACTTACTGGAGTTGAATGACGTCTTGTTAACATATGGTTAGAACCAGACGTGGGTCCTGTTCGTAAGGAAATGCAGTGATAATTAGCCTTACTTAATGTTACTCTTGACTTTGCGCTTTTAACACTACCCTTCCAAGTGCGGTATAATTAAAAATTCAACAAATTACCCAAATTTAATTTGGTAATATACAGATAAACAGACGGCATTAAAGAAAAGTACTGCTAAAGAGCTTTCATAACGTCAGGTAACGATGGTTCCAAGGCCCCAGCTGTGGCATATGTAGCAGAAAACATCTTTACCAAAAAACTGCGTGGGAACCGGCCTTAAATAAGCAAACAAAAAAGCACATGAACACAGCAGCACTGCACTTGCCTGGGTCCCTAACGATTGCGCTTAGTTCACTTGTAGGGACCAGGCCGATAAATTGAATGCAAAAAAAAAGTACTAAGTGCAAAAAATTGACTAATTCAAAGAGACAAAAAAATTATTGTTCCTGGGTTTCCTGTGGTATGGATGCGTTCTTTAGCTCTCAGAAGAGATATCAGTGCTATTTCGAAAAATGCAAGTACTTTGTTTGTTTGCTTGTTTTTCTGTTTCGTCCTTGCCATTAAGCTTGATTTTTATCGTTTTTATCGTTTTTATCTATGTATACCTAGTTTTACCTTCATGGCGTTTGCCTTTCTCCCTTTCCACTGACGAACCTCCAGACCGAGACGCATTGATAGAAGTTCTTCCAGCACTAGATCGCTCTTGCCTGTCGAGCAGGTAATCTGATACATCCATAAATGGTTCATCAGCAAGGAGGGCTTCAGAACTCTCTAGAATCTCACGGGACACAGCTTCGTCGTGCTCAGCAAAGCTCCTTCTTTCTGATGACGAGGGCGTAGTCACATCCTTCGCCTTAGTAAAAAGTGCTGGAGATGTAATTTCTCGCTCAGGTACAGTCTGAAATGCAGGATTTCCAATTTCCGAAGACAGCAAACGAAGTTCGCTGTCGATGCCAGCCATCGTTTCTCTCGCCTTGGCGAGAGCCGAGTCCGAGACTTGGACTGATTTACCAGCCGCTGTTTGAAAAGCAGAAACACCAGTTCTACTTGGTTCACATTTGTTGACGTTCTCCTCCAATGATTTTTCAGTTTGCTGCATTATCTTCGTTCCTTTCTCTAGTGATTCTATTGACATTTTAACGCTCTGTCCACTGTGAGAGTCAGAAAAACGACTTGTACTCCTTGGATGAGATGTGCTGCTGCCTTTGCTCTCTTCAAGAGATTTGTCAATCTCCTGCATTATAGAAGCTCCTTTCTCAAGTGCTTCAACAGACAGTTTAACACTCTGTCCACTTGCAGTTTGAAAGCCAGAAACACCAGTTGCACTCGGTGAACGAGCCACACTCTTACCGTTGCTCTCTTCTAGTGATTTGTCAATTTCCTGCATTATCTTCGCTCCTTTCTCCAGTGATTCCTTGGACATTTTAACGCTCTGTCCACGTGCAGTTTGAAAACCAGAAAAACTATATGTACTCTTTGTATTAGATGTGTTGCTGTCCTTGCTGTCTTCAAGAGATTTGTCAATCTGCTGCATTATGAAAGCACCTTTCTTAAGGGATTCTTTAGACAGCTTAACACACTGTCCACTTGCAGTTTGAAATCCAGAAAAACCACTTGTACAGCTCCTTGCATAAGATGTGTTGCTGTCCTTGCTGTCTTCAAGAGATGTGTCAATCTGCTTCATTATGGCAGCACCCTTCTCAAGGGATTCTTTAGACAGCTTAACACACTGTCCACTTGCAGTTTGAAATCCAGAAAAACCACTTGTACTCCTTGCATAAAATGTGTTGCTGTCCTTGCAGTCTTCAAGAGATGTGTCAATCTGCTTCATTATGGCAGCTCCTTTCTCACGGGATTCTTTAGACAGTTTAACACTCTGTCCACTTGCAGTTTGAAAGCCAGAAAAATCACTTTTACTCCTTGGATAAGATGTGCGGCTGTCGTTGCTTTCTTCAAGAGATGTGTCAATCTGCTTCATTATGGTAGCACCTTTCTCAGGTGCTTTTTTAGAAACCTTAACACACTGTCCACTTGCAGTTTGAAATCCAGAAAAATCACTTGTACTCCTTGGATAAGATGTGCTGCTGCCCTTGCTCTCTTCAAGAGATTTGTCAATCTGCTGCATTAGGGAAGCACCTTTCTCAAGGGACTCTTTAGACAGTTTAACATTCTGTCCACTTGCAGTTTGAAAGCCAGAAAAATCACTTTTACTCCTTGGATAAGATGTGCGGCTGTCGTTGCTGTCTTCAAGAGATTTGTCAATCTGCTGCATTAGGGGAGCACCTTTCTCAAGGGATTCTTTAGACAGTTTAACACACTGTCCACTTGCACTTTGAAATCCAGAAAATCCCCTAGCACTCCTTGGATTAGAAACGTTGTTCTCCTTGCTCACTTCAAGAATTGTTTCAACCTGTTGCATTATCGTCGCTCCTTTATCTAGCGATTCTTTAGACAAATTAACGACTCTTCCAGCTGCAGTTTGGAGATCCAAAACGCTAATTTTATCTTCGCTTTTTTGGAGTGATTGTTCAATTCCTTGCATTATCTCTGCCCCTTTCCGTAACGCGTCTTCGGACAGCATCAAACTCTTTCCAGCGGCCGTTTGAAATCCTGCACTTGTGATTATATTCGCATCCTTTTTCCCATTTTGCTGCTCTAAAGAGTTGTCCAAACGGTCTGTAAAACAAATTTCATTCTCTAATAATACCTCTGATATCCCGCTCTTTCCGGTGCCGTTGAATAAACTAGGAACACCAGATGAACGATGAGTACTTTGTCTTCCGTTGCAAACAATTTGTTCAAGAGAACTGTCAATCTGTTGCATTATCTGCGCTCCTTTGTGCAAGGCTTCTTCCGACATTTCTACTCGTTTCCCGGAGGCAGTTTGGAATCCAGAAAAGCCAGTGGTTTTACGCATTTTTTTACACGCCTCTTCCTTTCTGGTATTAGCATTTCTTGAAACGTCTTTTCGTTCTATTTCCAAGGCTCGTTTGGAAACGGAAACGTTATTTGTATCAGCCAAATGAAAACGGGCTGCATTTGAAACCGCCAAAGACGGCTCGTTGTTTTCATCACGGTGTTCTCCTGACGAGTATGCTGCAATCCGTCTCATAACGTCCCTCCCAGTTTCCAATGCTTCCTCGGAGAAAATCACTTTCCTTCCACCGGCAGTTTGAAACAATGATAACGTAGAAAAATTAGAAACTCTGTTACCCTGTTCTTCTTTGGAGATGTTATTTTCGACCTCCTTTGTTATGTCCCTCGTAACCTTTGAATTTCCTTCAATATTATTATCATCCTCGTGAAATGCTGTTTTAAACCTGGATAAACTTGGAGAGTGCTCCGATTTGCTTTGGCCTTCAGTGAAAAGGTCGTCATCAATTGCCTTCATCGTGTCTTTAGCAGTTTGTAAAGCACCGTCAGAAATTTCCACGGCCTTACCACCAGCTGTTCGAAATCCCATGAAACCTGACGAATTTATCACTTGTTTATTTCCACCATCAAAACTTATACGTTCCTCAATTTGATCCACACTGCCTAAGTTGCCAACAGTTACATAACTTTTCCCATTTTCAACGACTCTAGCTGGAACTTTGTGAAAACCGTTTCCGTTTTTACGTCCCATGCTTGGTTGGACGTCAGTTCCGAAGAGCGTAACCTCCTCTTCGATTTTGTTCCAAGTGTTTCTTGCCTTGGACAAAGCTTCCTCTGATATCGAAACAGACTTGCCACTTGCAGTGTGAAAAACGTCACAACTTAGCAAGGTCGATGTTGGTCGGTTCATCGACGTAGAACCAAGGCACCGTTCAGTCGCAATGCTATCTCGTTGGTCCAGAGCTTCTTGATCATCAGAAGCTGAGCTAAAATGTGTGCATTTAGAGTCCTCATCCAAAGTAAGGTTTCCTTTTTCCTTCATTCTTTCTTTTTCTTCCCTTTTGGTGTCCACGGAATATCTTCGTTTTCTCTTGCAGTCATTCAATAAGTCCTCAAGTAATGAGTCGTTACAAGTTTCAATCTGTTTAGATGAAATTTCATCCGCGTTTTGTAAGGCGATGCCCTCGATTTTATTTGAATTTCCTGAAGCAGAATGAACGCAACCATGTGCACTTTTTTCGCACATTTTCAAATCAGAAGAGAAGTCTGGCCTCGGCAACAATACATCATCCTCATTTCTTTGGTATTTCTTTGCGCCATCTAAAGAGTCTCGTAACAAGGTTTCCAAACCATTTTCAGTCGCAATGCAGGGTACATTGTGAAAATCAAGAAGAATATTAACATCTTTCTGTGAGGTCCTTTGTTTGTTTCTTTTTTCATTAGATGGTCCTACCTTTTCTGAAGTTCGCACACTGCTGTTTATATTTAACTCGGCGTCGATTTCTCTCAAAGTTTTTCTCGCTTGTCTCATTGCAGCTTCAGAGGCGCGAACCTGTTTACCACTAGCCGTTGAAAAGCCACAAAACGCAGGATTCTCATCAATGTCAGCAATACTTTCTTCTTTAGGAATGGTATGGTCAGCTCTACGTTGCTGATCAAGATCTGCAAGTTCTTCGATCCCTTCACCTCGACGACAGGGATGCACTATATTCACGCGTAAACTTTTTTGCTGTGTATTGGCAACTTGATGTTTTGTCCTGCTTACGTTTGAGCTCCCTGGTTGGTCTTCACTTGGTCTCTCTTTTACATCTAACATACTGTCCACTTCTTCAATGCTTGTCTTTGATTTGCTTAGTTCTTTCGGAGAAACTGAAACGCATTTGTCACTTCCTGTAAGGAAGCCTGCAAACTCCTGGGCTATATAATCGCCCTCGAGATCGCTCGGAGTATCGATCTTTTCACTGCTACTATCTTTTTCTTTTGCTGTAATCGTAAACGTGACATTCATTTTATGCCGCGAGGACGAACAGGTATCGACATTCAAGGCATCTGAATTACAATTTAAGGATGGAGGAGACATTACAGATTCTAATGGAAACTGGCTGAGCGTGTCCATATCAAAGAGAATACCATCATCATTAATTTCAGTAGACACTGTAGCTGCGTCTCTCTCAAGTTCACTTCCTTCGTAAATGTTCACTTTCTTCGCCACTAGCATTTCACTTTCCCCATCCTGGTCACTACTCAAGTAACACACTGCTTCATGATCGCCTTTATTAGTGTCCTTCAGTGCAGAAGACATCGGCGCTGCATCTCTGATATTTTCACAATCCTGCTGCCTATCGTAAATCTTCACCTTCTTAGCCACGGACATTTCACCTTCACTTTCCTTGTCACTACTCGCGTAACACAATGTTCCATCATCAACCTTAGGGACAAAGGTTTTAACTGAAGTAGTCGACCTCTTATTTTGCGAAATTGGTAAATTGTTAACAGCTGTGGTATTTTCCCTGAAACGCTTCCCTGTATCTTTTTTAACAACCTGGCTCGCAGTTGGGTAAAAGAATCTTTTGGGTCTGGCGGATCGTCTCAATCCGGAAACTTTACAAAATGACCTCCTGGAAAGATTACTGCAGTCATCTGCAGAGCCAGGAGTAGTTTCTGTACCTTGATTTATTGCGGTCCCTGTCGTGGTTTTAATGTCTTGGTTCATTGGATATTCTGTGGTCGTTTCGATTTCTTGGTTCAGCGTCATTTCTGTCGTGGTGTCAGTGTTAATTTCCGTGACATTGTTTATTGGGGTTTCGCTGGTATAATAAGGGACCTTCGTTTGCTGATCTCTAGTAGTTCCGTCCAATACATTATCAGTAAGAAAGGACTGGGCGTTTATACTTGGTGACAGTGAGGAACCTAAGAAGAAAAACCAAATAGGTCAGATCTATATACATGTATATATATATATATATATATATAAACTAGTTAAAAAGACCGAAAATGGACAACTTTTGGTATAAAAAATAAAAAAATTTAGTTTAAAAACGTTTCGGTCTCTCGACCTTCATCAGTTATACAGACAAGTTACACATGAGACTTAAATACGGTTACAACAATGACTTAATGTTAAACTACTGATAAATTACGTAACAAAAATAAAAGCAAAAATTACAACAATCATACAATAATAGAAGTGATAACGAGACTAAACCAAAGGCAAACCACAATTGCCACAAATAATACTAATGAACTACATTAACCTAACAAAAGATATAATAACTAATAAAAACAATCAAATAAAAAAAAAGTTATGCAATAGCCCCAACTTAATAAGTTTCCCATTCAGGGCTCTGAACAATCATACAGGCCAATGCCACAACAAAATCCCTGAGCAGGGTCCTTAAACAATGAGTAATAAATTCCACACTCAGAGCCTTTGAGTGACGAGGCCAGCACAAAAATAACAAATTCCCGAACGAGGCCCTTGAACGTTAAGACAATTACAAAAGACGATAAAAAATTTATGCTAAAAATTCACTATAAGAAAATCACAACCCAGTGATGAAACCTCCCTGAATTTAATTGTAATGTATACGATTTTTTGAATGAAATTCTTGTCTTTTATTTAGCCCAAAAGGTGAAAGGGAAAATAGTTGCGCACTCCAATACGCTTCTTTCGTGACAAGTAATTTTTTTGTGTCTTGATTTGTGTTTGTATAAATTTGGTCTATGCATTGAAAAGTGAAATCTGTTAGAATGTGTGGCGTTTTGTTGAAGTGTATGGCGACCTCGCAGGTCTTCTTGTTTGTTTTCATCGTAGATTTGTGATTCCTAAATCTAACTTTAAATTCCGTAGTGGTAGATCCAACATACTGGAGATTGCATTTCTTGCAATGAACCAAATAAATCACATTATCGGAGTTGCACGAAAGTCTTTGTCGAATACTATATGTTTTGCCAGTTTGGGCGCTGAAAAAAGTTTTAGAACTGAACTTTTGGGCTAAATAAAAGACAAGAATTTCATTCAAAAAATCGTATACATTACAATTAAATTCAGGGAGGTTTCATCACTGGGTTGTGATTTTCTTATAGTGAATTTTTAGCATAAATTTTTTATCGTCTTTTGTAATTGTCTTAACGTTCAAGGGCCTCGTTCGGGAATTTGTTATTTTTGTGCTGGCCTCGTCACTCAAAGGCTCTGAGTGTGGAATTTATTACTCATTGTTTAAGGACCCTGCTCAAGGATTTTGTTGTGGCATTGGCCTGTATGATTGTTCAGAGCCCTGAATGGGAAACTTATTAAGTTGGGGCTATTGCATAACTTTTTTTTTATTTGATTGTTTTTATTAGTTATTATATCTTTTGTTAGGTTAATGTAGTTCATTAGTATTATTTGTGGCAATTGTGGTTTGCCTTTGGTTTAGTCTCGTTATCACTTCTATTATTGTATGATTGTTGTAATTTTTGCTTTTATTTTTGTTACGTAATTTATCAGTAGTTTAACATTAAGTCATTGTTGTAACCGTATTTAAGTCTCATGTGTAACTTGTCTGTATAACTGATGAAGGTCGAGAGACCGAAACGTTTTTAAACTAAATTTTTATATTTTTTATACCAAAAGTTGTCCATTTTCGGTCTTTTTAACTAGTTTTTATCATATCCACCGAATCCGGACTGTGAATCCATTATTGTGATCCTTTTGGTATGACATCTTTCGTTGGCTCAGGCAGCACCTTCAAAACCGTCTATATATATATATATATATATATATATATATATATATATATATATATATATATATATATATATATATATATATATATATATATATATATATATATATATATATATATATATATATATATATAAAATAGTTTGGAGAGAAAGATAAAGTGCAATCTCAGGACCTAACTCTGGTTTCCGTAGTAGAAAGTGACCATAAATGCACACTGTTTTTGAAAGAGTTAAAATAACTTCTTAAGGCCCTACTTACATGGAAAGAGGATGATCCTAGTACTAGGATGATCCTAGGAGGTTCACTTGGTTTACATACATAAATGCGGCTTTCAAGAACAACTTTTCATTTGGTTTACATGAAAAATTCGGCAGGATGGCCCCAGTACCGTTGAGTTCGGCGCTGTTGCAAAGCTGCAAAGCAAGATGGCGGGCGCAATAACAAAGGTAAAAATAAACCCTGGGGCACTCGAGGCCGTTTACATGGAGCTTGGATGATCCTAGCGCTAGGATAATCCTACCACTCAGATAGGATGATCCTACCGCTAGGATCATCCTAGCGCTAGGACCAAATGCAACCCTTCGCATGTAAACCGAAAACAGAAAACATGCCGCGCTTGGATGGTCCTAGCACTAGGATCATCCCCTTTCCATGTAAATAGGACCTAAGTGGAGTTAAATTTACTCCTTACATTAGAGTTAATTTTTTCGTTTTTTCGTACTTATTTCAACTCCAAAGTAGAGTAATTTTATTTTAACCCCCAAAAGCAGCTATCTTGCTGTGTAGTAGAATTAAATTAACTCCATTAGTGGTTAGGAGTTAAATTTGGAGTTAAAATGACCCCACTTTTTGACTCCACTTTTGGAGTTAAAATAACTCTATGGAAAATTACAGTGTGTTCGTCCCGAGTAAGGAAACCTTCTAATCATTTTGTTAGGTTTCACCAACAATTTGCTAAAGCCCATCTTAACACCTGGACGGAGTATACTAAAGGCGAAGTCCTTCCCAGATATGAAACTATTGCGTTTCAAATGTATAAAATTATGACTGATCTCCAAATGCAGACTTAAAAACGGCGATCAAACGCTGTTGGCAAGCACAGCAGACGGGTTTTAAGATTGCTTGATATCATCGCATGTCAAAAAATATCTACGACTATTAATATTACAAAAAAAAAACAATGGCTATTAAAAGGAAGCCGATGCATGATGTTCCCTCGAGGCAGACGATTATCACACACGCTCACATGTTCCGCTCGCATGATTGTTTCCTGAGAGAGAGAAAAAGAACTACTTGCAATCTATTACTTCCTACGAAACCTCGAGTTGCATTTATGGTAATCTACATTGTACATTTCTAATACACCTTTTAGTGATACATTAAAGAAATAAAAAACGCGCCGAGTGCATTATTGAGTTATATAAGCACGCGGGAATTTTTAAGAACACGAGAGAAGTGCAGAGAAGCACGAGCCAAAGGCGAGTGCTTCTCGCACTTCTCGAGTGTTCTTAAAAATTCCCAAGTGCTTATAAAGTTTTTTTTATTTCTTTTATAAAATACAAACGGTTAAAATGAACCTTACGTCACGCGCGTGCTTTATCGAGTTATAATGAACTCGGTTTAACCAATCATAGCGCGCGCATTTCCTTGAGCATTTTATAATGATATACATATAGAACCTCGTCTTTGTGAAAAAAATGGCTTGTTTTGCCCAGGTAAATTAAATGTGAATTCAGGCGCTGATGGCGAAAACTAGTGACTCGGACAATATCATGTTACAGCAATTCTTTGCAGAAACGTGTTTTTGAACATGGAACAAGCCATACTATTTTTAACGTAACTACGTCTGCACTCTCGTGTTTGTGACTTTTTTTTCGAGTCATCAGTTTATCTTAATATAAATTCATAAAAGCAGAAAAAAAAATTATTTGTTGTAACAAAACATTTTTCTAAAGGCGCATTTTCAAAGTAAAACGACTGCTTCTAGTTGCGGATAACACAAATGATGACTTGCAGCTTGAAAACAAGAACGCGTGTTTATTTTGCTTAATTGAAAACTTCATAATGGCTCTTTCGCCCCTACAAATACATGTATGATTTTTTTTCTTTCGTGTCTTCCTGAAAAATTAAACTCAGTTATTGTTTCAGTTTCATTTCTGTTTCTAGTATACAATAAAATTCAAATTGCACAAGAAATAAAACTAATTAATTTAATTTTCAGCTAAGAGGTTACATACTACACACCTGCAACTACCTGAAATGAATTAATGTGTTGACTTTGCCTTTCCTGACCATTACTAATAATTCACACAAGTACTGAGTTTTTAAAACGGTGCTACTCCTCTTTTGAATAACACAGAAGGATAAGATTAGTACCGAATAATGCGTGTGTTCTTGTTTCACTATTTGTTCATCTTGTTAAACTTTTTTCAAAACTGATATTTTGCCACTGTCAATTTACAAGGACTTTCATTATTGAAATACACAGCACAAATTTGAATTTTGAAAGAATGTTATTGAAGTGGGGAACTTCATCAAAAAAGCAAAATTATTAGCTATTGTCTTCGGCTATTCTGATTGGCTAAGCACGAACATTTTCTACAATTTATTAGACGCAAATGGATTTTCTTTATTTTTATACTGAAATATAATTATCAAACATCAGCCCCTCCTGTATCCTTGAAGCCAAAGATATTCTTTGTGGGAAAGAGCCGCACAACAATGAAGTTTACCGTAGTTCTTATGTGGAACATTACTTAATACTAAACGCACTTCGCTGGCTTTGGGACGACGAATAAAGGCAAGTTATGTTTTACAGGATTTGTACCTATAAACACGCAAAAGAAATAGCGTACGATTCCAGCATATTCTTGCACTGTTTTTCTAGCCTTCGTGGTCTGGTCGAAATTGCGCCTTTTATATAAACCGCAGTCGGCTATACACAAACTACGCAAGCTAACCCTCTAGAAAAATGGGGAAAACATAAAAAAAAGGCCAATGAAAGCCAGAGTTTAGCAGAGTTTCTTCGAACAGCTTTGTGTTGTTTGGCGACATATTTTAGCGCCTAATGAAATGAGAAAAAGTGTTGGGAAGAAAATCGAACCCTTCTCGAAGTTTCCAAACAGCTGTTGATTTTCCGAAAAGCCCAGCTGATCTTTTTTGTACTCATATGACATAAAAAGGTGAGGTTTCCGATTTTAGGGTTACGACAGCTCGAGGTAACAGTTTTACTAGAAAAATATACTAAGTAATGTTCATAATTACATTGATTTCAAAAATCTTTGGCGATATTAGATATCTCCAAGAAGATATTTATTTGGCGAATTTGAGTTACAGTTTGAGGCATGAAATGTATTCATAGGATTTTTAAATGAACTCAGCATTTTTTGAAAGAGTATCGCATTCAACGGTTTTGTTATTATACTTTTTTTTTTATGTTAGACTATCCTTTTTTCCTACATAAACTTCAGGCTTTAAATGTTGTACTGAGAAGAAAATTAAGCATTTTTTTTAATCTATATATATTCAGAACGTTTCGCATATTGCAGACAAGGTATTTAAATTTTCAACTTCAACACAATTACCAGCTATATTTGTCTTAGTTTCTTTTATGCTTGCTCGTGAAGCTGAAAAACTGGAATCGTTGGATCGCTCCGCTTAAAACTACGGGCGCAAAATTCCCTTGATGTCGATGGAAAGGAGTTGATTGTGTAGTGAAATTTCCCATGACTTTTACAGATTTCCTATTGCGACCAACACTTTTAAAAGAATCCGTTCCCATGTACATCACTTTTGTCTGTTGATAGAGCAGAATAATATCGAAATGAAAAATTGAATAATTTCGCAATTCCTTGTCTGAATTCTGGACCAGTATTGCAACAAATGTGGCGGATGTTTCACAATACATGCATGTACTGAAGCGAGTGCTGGGTTTATGCTTTTTATATCCTCCCCCATCATCACGAGCAACAGCGTCTTTTTAAATTGACTGCTTAAGCTGGCCAGTATGAAATACGTAGGAATTAAATACAGCAAAGCTGTCTGATCGTTTCCTTTACTGCTTGCCTCACTTCTCTGATCTTCCAACAGTAAAAAAGCGGATTTATTGTCGAGTTTAAGTAGACTAAAGTCGCCGTAAATTCCCTAGCAATGAAGACAGATGGAGATAGTCCTCTTTGAGTCATCCAAGCTCCCGCTATATTATGCGGCAGATAACAGACAACTAACGTCAACTGTAACCACAGTGCACTGGACACTACCTTTCTGTATCGCGCCACGTTCAGTGGAATTGTCTGACTCGGTTGGTCACGATGTAAGTGGTCCTGTACTAGAATTTGGTGATGACGCAGAGTAAGAAAAATTTTAGTATAAGAAAACGTCGAGATGGTTAGACAAAGTGAGATACCTACATAGCCATACCATACGGTTATGAGATAGTTCCAAAAAGACATCGTTGAGCCGACAATGGACACAAACCAAAAAACAGTTATAGTTAGATACGTTCGCTTTAAAGTTACAACTTGCCTGTATCTGAGTCTCAACAATAGGGCAAGGAGTCTGTCTACGCTCATTGCTGTCAATGTAAACAAAGATACTGAACACAAAATATAACCTGTTATGATATTGGCAATTTTTAGGTAGCGACAAATATTCCATCGTTCGCTCACCGCAGATATCCAGAAAGCAACATTAAGGGGCTCCGCAATAATACCAACACCTAGATCAGTTGTCGCTAGGCTACAAAACAAAAGTTTGGAGGGCGGGTGAAGTGAAGACTCCTTGTGAAGGGCGACTAGGATTAGAGTATTACCCAGAAATGCAGTGAAGGATAAAAAAACGTTTAACACAGAGAGACATATCAGCTGGTTGTGTATCCCTTCAACTAATTCTGCCGAGCAATGCAGTTCTTGGAATGCTTTGTGGTCTCCATCTCCAGTAAAGTTAGTTGTCGCCATTATTTCATAATATACCTATACTGATGCGAGTTTGTGCGCACATACGATAAGTTGTATTGTTGCTTTAAAAGGACGCCGGAACGTTTTAAAACAGATCCCAAGTTGACAAGCATGTCACCTTCACAACTTGTCAAAATTAAGTTAATTTCGTAGTGGGTTTTTATGACGTTTTAAACCTGCAGCTGGATTAACAACAACAAAGTAACTTTACCCCTGTCAAGAGCACCAAAAATAATAATTTGTAAAAAAAAAAAGCGAAAACGAAAAACAGTTACAACCGTAACAAAGTACTGCTCATTAGCTTTCATTCGAATGGTAACACTTTAGGATTTCATCCACAGACTCAAAAGTTAGAACTTAACCTTGTAAAGCATAATAAACAGTACTATTGGAAAGAACTGCTCGATAGCTTTCATTTAAATGGTCACACTTTAGGATTTTATCCACAATCTCAAAAGTTAAAGAATCTTACCCACCCAGTTTGCATTGCGCGCCGACGTTGGTTCATCCGCCATTTTCAGGGCCCCCGAAAGTCCATACTGTATTGTAGATGAGAAATTCACTCGTGCAAGAGGTGATATGCTTGCCCAAATATGGAATAGAGCCGTATCATAACAATAAGAGAAGCGCGCAATGCAAACTGGGTGAGTCAGACTCTTCAATCTCTTGATTCAAAAGTTTGAACTCGGCAGTAACAAAGTTGAAATAGTGCTGCCAATATCCTGTCTAGCGAATGTTTTTATTACCACAAGACAGAAAAGCAATCTTGCATGGAAATAAGGAGCAAAATACTTTAAACGTTGTAGTGCATGTGTAAACTACTGGTGGTTTTGGATTTTACCACGATTTCATGACGATTTGATTGCGATTTTCAAATTTCAGTAGCGCATACGATGTTATCATAATAAAAGCATGTCAAAGAATGAGGTATCGAGTTTATCACTGGAAGAGAACTTCATACCTTCTTACACCCATGGATTTTATTCTATTTCTGGACGTCATATTTTTGAACCGTTTGTAGGGAGGGGGAGGGGGGAGGGGGGAGGGAGAGCAGGGGAGTGGAACTCAGCAACTTTAAGCTACATGTAGGGCCCAGACTCCCCATAGTTTCTGGGCAAGGGATTTCACTATATTACTGGTCACTTACGAGTCTCGAGTAACGAAGACGATATTTTTGTTATCAAGTCTTTAAACCGATGTTACACGGGACGAATCGCAACGACGATTTTTTGGGCGGAGAGTTGATGCCGTGTAACATGGGCACGTGGACGATTCTTAGCGCAATTTTCTCGTTAGCAACACATTGCGAGTTTTTTTTTTTTATTAGTTCTTTTATCAGCTTTAAAAAATTACAACATTGCGTTGAAAATCGCCCGGTAGGGTCGCAGCTCTTAGAAGCTTCTATTTTCATTGGCCTTGTAAAACAAGGCTGCTATTGTTTTTAGGGTTAGGGTCCATTGTTGTGTTGTTTGTCCTATTGTTAGGTCTAAGGGTGGCAAGCCAATGGTGTGAGACCTTCTAAGAGCTGCGACATCACCCAAATCGCCCGCGCGCTCTAAAACGGTGCCGACTTTTAGCGTAACAAAAATTATCCAGTGTAACATCACATTCAGAGCTACAGTATATAAAGTCAAGACACACGATGGAATATGGCAAGCAACTTTAAAATTGCACTGTGTGTCCAACCCTAAATTTGTTGCTTGTAACATCGCGGGCTGGGCAACAAACTTTAAAGTAGAGTCGGATCTACTCCTGCAACATTAGGTGCAACAATCTTATGTTAGATTACGTAAAGTATATAGACAGTCATTGTTTCGTGCCAGTTTTTTATTCACAGTCCATAGTACCAAACTACATGATGTAAGTTGGAATAACCTAAACAAAACAACAGAAATGTACGCTACATGTAGAAAAGTTAACAGTGAAAGCACCGAACGAACGGGTAAACAAGAGTCGTGCAAGAGGCAAAAATGTACAGTACTTACTATTTGTCGGAGGGTAAATAACTAGCACGAAAAACCGTAAACACAACTTAATCCTCGCTTACGATGAAGATTTAACAGCGCTCAAATTTACGTGCTTCAGCAAAATATAAAGCTTTCATGCAAACATGGCGAAAACAAAGTCTTAGTCACGTGACTTGTAGCTTAATTCAGTCTCAGTCCACTCCGAGCGCAAACGGCGCGAAACAGTCATGTTACCGATGTTGCTCAAAATTTTGCATGAAAAGTTGAAGAAAATGTTGCATTGAGTTTTTAATATGTTGAATTGAGTGGCTACCGCGATCGTAAAATTTGTGTGCGATGTTTCACCGTATGTCCGGCCCTATACTCTAACAAAGAATACTGTTAAACATACCTAGTCCAGAGGTTCGAGAATCTCTTTCCACTCCACAACAGAACTTGTCGGCTTCACGCGCCATAGCCACCTCAAAAGACCTTGAAGGGGAGCCAAACGTTACCTCTGAGTCATCAAGATCGCAATTAACTTCTGTTTCGTAACAACTAACGTCATACACAGACTGGGCTAGTGCCTTCTGGCAGGAAGGGTTGGGCGAGTCAATCAGCGTATCACGAGTTTGGTTCATGTCAGAATCGTTAAGCATACCGTGGTCATTATGCACAGCATTAAATCCGGGGGAGCTTGAAATGCCCGGTTTGGGTGTGGACTGTGCAAGAGCTTTAAGAGGAGTCCGGGTAGACGGTGAATGAAAGGTGTGCGGAAATTGTAACGGGTTTGAACTTAGCGATGGTTCAGAATACTGCATCTTGGATATGTTTTCAAGGTCTGCATTAGACACGCAGGGATTATTCACGGTCGGAGAAGCTACCAAAGATTCTTCAAGAATTTCAGAGCGATCTTGCTCCCGACAAGTTGAGTCATCACGACAAGAATACTCGAGTATGAATTTCTCCACTATGCATGAGTCATCTGCTGTCTCGGCTCTTTGAACTGTGCTGTACACTGTGTCCTTTGTATCCATAGCGTCTAAAGGCTGGTGGTCTGTAACGACATCGTCTAAGGATAACTCCAACGGTTCCATAGATCGATTAGTGGTACTACCAGAGAACAGGACTCGGGCAATACGCTGCAAAATATATACATCCTATGAACAATCAACGTTAACTTTCTCCTTACAGTAAAAAGACAGTAAAAAGCAGCTACAAATTGAGAAAAAAGACAATCATCAATACCGATTAATGGGGTTAGTTTGTAAAGAAACTGCTGTGGTGTTTCGTCGGTGTGCGAGTGAAACACGATAATTTGAATTTATCGACTGAGTTGATACGATAAATTGATCACCGTAGAGAGATTCAAAAGCTGACCTTTCACGCGCTTGCCCTTCGTCACACGGCATGACAAAGAAAGCGTTTTGCGGACAAGGAGCAATTTTTAATTGTGTGGTAAAACCAAAACCAAAGTAATTACTCTGGCCAATCACAGCATTCGTAATAAATCCGATGAACCAATCAGAGCTCGAAGCAATTACATGTCGGCGGCGCCAAGCGCGGGAAAACGCGTGCGAGCAAGTTGAGCAAGTCACAATTGGTTTTGATTTTACTTCTGATTGGTCGAGAAAGTGGCGCGAGATTTTTTAGCCAATCACAAAGCGTCGCAATGAAAAACCAAAGCAATTGTGTAATTACTTTTCACACTCAATTGAAAACTGCTCTATTCTGCTTATCATGAAATTATAATCATTATCCGGCATGCGCTGAAACAGTTGTCGTTTACAGTGCCAACAGGAATAAAATATTAATTATGATAAGAGAACATATTCAAAGATAAGATTTTGACTACACTATTCATCATCACAAGATTATGTGCAAGATATCTGGGTATCCTGTTGTTGTTGTTGTTGTTGTTGTTGTTGTTGTTGTTGTTGTTGTTGTTGTTGTTGTTGTTGTTTTTGGAGTGGCCACACATGTGTCCCAAAAAACGCAGTTCGGTAGTTACCTATTCGTAGTCTGTCTTCGAGTCTAGCGGCTAATCAGGCTGGTTTCAATACCAAGAAAAGACAAGCAGCAGTGTTACTCCCCTTGGATGGGATGTTAGCCTGTTGCAGTAAAAATCTTAAATCTTGTGCGTAAAATTCGATGAAGAATGTGATTAGTAAAATTTGCAAGAAAATGTGACAGGAAAAATGTCAATGCAAATTTATCTCACCTTACACGACGGTTGGCCTTCTTCCTCCGCGATTGATTCCTCCACTGTTTTTTGTTGGCCATCAGATTCATCTATAAGTAAAAACATTCCAAGTTAGCCTGCGAAGGTCTCCACCCTACAGCTGCCAGCTTCGTATTCGCTTGTGTTTACTCTGTTTTATCCTTTTTTGGGTTTTCAGTCTCACTAAATGAGCCCAGTTTTTTTTTTAATGCGGGATTATTTGTTAACCACTTTTTCCGTTAAATTTAAGTATCTGTTGTAAGTGTTAAATGTCAAATTGGAGAATAAGCGAATTATCAGTAGTTGCCTATTGTAATCCCTGGGTACAAAGGTTTTATTTCAGACAGTATTAAATAAAAGGGTAAACCGAATATTAAGACAATATTAAAAGCGACAAAACCAGATACAAAGCTATAATAAGTTAAATAAAAACGTTACTCTGGTTAAAAATTATGTTATTTAAAACTCAAATATATACTCTACAAATCCAGACTACATATAACTCTAGCCTTCTTCAGTGGAAGTGATGACAAATTAAAAAAAATAAATAAACTTAGCGCTGTTTGAAAATTTTCATTATTCCCACCAGGTCCTACTATTCGCCACTCCAAAAATAGTGGAGAGACTGAGCACCAGCTTGTGGCACTAAGACTTCTGGGATAGTTTGGGTAACCAGTATGAGCTATGATTGGTTAATGGTTGCCTGGTTACCCAAACGATCCCAGAAAGCTTTATTATAGGGTAGAGTCTACCTTCTATAGTTCAGAAGGAGGTCGGACACTTATTGAGAATTATAGCGGAGCACTTGCCAGGCCGAAGGCCTGGCTGCGCAGCTCCATACTCATAGAACCTACGCCGTGATTTTTCATGGTCATGGCTAGCGGAATGTTTCGCGGGCGCGTGTCCGTCCGCCCGTGTTGGACAACATCCGGGATCTTAGCAATTTTGTTTTTCGCGCGGCCACACAGCCGTGAGCTCAGTAAACACTTTAGTTGTTTTCTTGTGCCTAGCGGAGAATTAAACTCGCATTTTTTCGCGGTTTGCTACTCAAGACAGGGATACTAATTAAGGTATACTCAGAAGCCGCTTTAGTGGAAAAAGACGAGCTTTCAGGGATAAAATCTTGCTTCGAGGAACTTCATGTATTACGTTTTTATCAATGCGGGAGATGATTAATTTTCAGAACCAGAAGCGGAGATTTGAATTTCCAAGCAAGCGAGGAACTTAAAGGTAAAACAGATTACAGTTTTCGATGAGAATTTATGTTGTTATCAATCTGTGAGTGACTTGTTGTTAGTGTTATTGTTAGTTTTGGCGAATTGATTTTAAAACGTGCCTAAATTTAGTTGTATCGATCTCTTGAATTTCATCGAAGAAAGCTTGAACTCGATGAGCTATAAATAAATGGTACGCGTTTTGCTTTTAAACGTAAACTAATGGAGATTTGAATAAATTTTTTCGAAAGAAGATTGTGTTGTCCATTTTTATGTGTTTGTTCATTCATTAGGTAGATTGAAAAGCGATTTTATGTAAACAAAACAAGACTTGATTTTATAGTACAGTTCTATCTTCACTCGCATCGCCTTATGCAAATATGTTTGTGTATTTTTGCAATTTTTGATTTTCAAATCAGTTTCTCGGGCAATTTTTGACAAACATAAACTGTATTTTATTCGGAAGCTAGTGGTACTATTTATTCTAGACAGAGAAAAGTTGTTTTTGTGAACTTTTGTACGGTCTATAAAAATGTACTGTGCAGACGGTCGCGTAATACTGTTTTTGAGAATTGCTAAAATTGAAAATAGCCCGTTCGTCAATCTTAATTCTTGTGCTTCCAACCTTTCACCTTAGTTAAGTTTCACCTTAGTTAAGCTTGTTCAAAGTGCGACGCTGTTAGGCTTGGGCTATCTATATATATTATAACGTAATGTCGACACTTCGAATTTTATTTTCAATAAATTTTTAAGTGTAAAAAAGAAAATCTAAAATCCCCACTCAGGATTGAACCTGTGACCTCAGCCAGGCTTAGACTTACATAGCCTACCGTACCACTGTACCACCTAGCTTCACTGGCTGCTTAGTCCTAAATTTAACTATATAAACTGCTACCCCTAACCTCAACTGAAAGCTAACCAGTTACTCCGTTATATAAGTCTCAATAAGGTGTCCGACCTCCTTCTGAGCTATGGAATCTAGACTTTACCTTATTATAGTGCCGAAAGCTGATGCTCAGTCTCCCCGAAGTTTCTGAAGTGGCGAAATGCAGTGTAAAGTACTGTGTAAGATGACAAGCATCATACACATGCGCATTGGAAAGCCCTAACAGCCATCGATATCTCTATACTTGTCGCTATTAGTCAGCCGCAGAGACGAATGTCATAAAAATTGTAACCATTGTAAAAATACCAACGCTTAAAACACTAGAAATCACCTTCCCTCTGCTTGTGATGTACGAACTTTCCCTCGTGTTCTCCCAACAGCCCGCGTGGTTTGTTTTGTGACTTTAGTTGGTAACAGAAAATAAAAAACCTAATACGTGACATATTTGGTTTATTCGTCCTATTTATCAGCTAAAACCAATCCCAGTAAAAAGAAAACAGTGATAACAAATCAAACGATTTATTATTTTTCACGCAAGATGAATATGAACGCACCACCGAGAAAGCTTTATCGTAGACTGTTTCCAAACTTTGTCCGCGCGTTTATTATCGAAGCGATCATTCTTTCTTGGGTCTATAAGAATGCCTGACGGTGGTTTTAATCGACAAATATGAAAAAAAATTGTCCTAAGAAGATAAACTGTCGTATAACACAAAACAAGGCTCTTTGTACGTTCCGGCAATGACGTTCTCGATCCATGCAATTTTTTTTTTTTTTTTTTTTTTTTTTTTTTTTTTTTTTTTTTTTACTGTTGGCAGCTAATCTCCTACTAAATTTGTTTGCAGACAAAAAACATTTATGTACAGCTATTTCAATTAACGTTGTCGGATGTAAGAAGCCTCAAGCTATCGCGACCGAAGAGACGTACATGTAGTGTATGGGTAGTTGTAAATCCGTGTGCGTTTTCCTGCTTTGACTTCGATACCATGGGGAAAAAAATGCCATAAACATTTGTCTGTGTTCGTTTTCTCTGTCCGGCGAACAGCCAAAATATTACTTAGAAGATTAAAACGTCTCACTTTGCGAGCTTGTCGTATGAACTTGAAGCTTCGAGCCGAAATTAAAATAGCATTAACTGAAATAGGTGTCTAGACGCTCTTGAAATAGGTGCCCGTGAAATAACACAAAACACAAACCTTTACGCAGTCATAAATAACTTTGAAACGCCGGGGCAATTTTGATTTTGCTACAATCAATTCAAGCAAACGATTTAATCCCTATCAAAGGGTTACGCGCGATAAATAATTGAAAAAAGGCGGCAATTTTTTTTTAACAGTGCAAAAAGACGATTAAGATCAAGCTGAGCTGCTGAACGGTTTTAGCGTTAAAACCGAAAACATTTTAATGTTCAATTAAAGAAGCTTACGCCGAGGGTGTTTTATACTTCACCGCCTTGGAACATGCGATTGCCTTTGCTTTAAATAGCAAGATTTATTGTAAATTCACCAAGGAATAAGTGAGTTTTGAAAGTTTATTGGTGTGGAACTATTCACACAGCATGCACGTTACGCATTCTTCATGGCCAGTCTTCTTAAAAAGTGTTTCGTCTGGGCACGACAGAACGGTAGAAATCGCAAGGTGACAAGACCAGATTTAAAAATCTGATAATGAAAAAAAAACATAGATTGCATTATCAGAACCCAATCAATGTTAAATTTAGTTTGCCGCTGTATAAGGTTAATTATTTAAACGTTTTATGAAGCGAATTTGGAATAAGGTCAAAGATGTCAACAAGTTAATTTATCGGGATGAAAAGCCGTGCCGCATTGAATTATATCGCATTTGGTCAAACACAGAACACAAGAAGCCAATAAATTGAACGATGGAATCTAAGCCTGTTCCAGGTGTTCAGGTAGTGTGGAGGACGCGAAGGGAAATTACAATGCGAGTGGAAAAAAAGAGAGGAGTCTGGGGAAGAGGGGGCGCGCACCCAGTCTCCCCTCGTTCTCCCCGCTCGTTCGCGTGCCGGCTTTTCCAACGCGCCGTTCCTTCACGCCCTTCCCACTATCTGAACGCCTGAACAGGCTAACGGAATCTTTAATTGCTTTTCTATAATACCGGCGCTTTTAAAAACGCAACAAAAATTCAAAACGTAGTTAATTAAGAGTCAGTTTGAAGTGGCGGCTAAGAGTAGGGGGTTGGGGGGCGGAGTTCGAATAGTAGAGACTGAAAATCCTTTTTCGGCCATTCGGGCGTTATGTTTTTTGCAAGATAAGACGGGGACACGGGCCCCTCCACTAGATCCGCCACTGGTTTGTGAGGCTTTGCAATCTATTTAACAATTAGACTAGAAATACTTGTCTCGCAAAACCTCGCGAAGCTCGGGGGAGGGTGCACCGCGGGTCGAAACTTTGGTGACTTCTCGATTTGCGTATGAGGCTTTTCGTCAGATCCACTTCGTCTTCTTTTAAACCAAAAAGGTTGGTAAAAGGTCCTTTCGATGGTTCGCGCACCGTTTACCGTCCGCCATCTTTGTTTACCGTGCTCCTATATAGGCCTGCATGAAGTAGTACCGCTGTCTGACATCTTCAAGCTTTGTTGCGCTGTTGCAAGGCAACTGCAGGACATCTTCAACTATATATATATATATATATATATATATATATATATATATATATATATATATATATATATATATATATATATATATATATATATATATATATATATATATATATATATATATATATATTTTCACACGATGTGATGTTACAAAACAGTAACTCGAGTTTCACGCTCGGTGGCGATCATCAGACTGAATAAAAAGGTCGTTAAAAGGCGTTAAAAAGCAGTTCGCGCGCGCGTATCAAATGACGTATACAAACATATCGTTAAGAATTTGAATTTAAAGTTCTAAGAATCGGGGCAATCCCTAATCAGTTCGATCTTAATTAACTTTCAGTTGCTAAGTAATAGCTTGCGAGGACGGCTGGAACTTGATGTTTTCTGCATAAAACTTGTTTTCATGCCTGCATTTTGAAATAAGCTCTGATCTCTTGTTAAGTAAGGACTGCTCATCGGCGGTCAGGATGCATAACTTCTCCGCTAGACACAGACTACATTGAATAGCACTGCCTTTATACGCACTAGCGCGCTTCAAAACAGACCACTTGATCGAGAAGACAACCTTACTAGCCTTCAACTCCCAGATGTACTTTGAAAGAGTGGTTTTGGCTGAATGCTTCTCGAGATTGAATGAAAGGTTGTGGTTATTGAAGCGGGTCTTGAATGCGTGTTCGGTCATTCCGATGTTGATTTTATCATCGTGACCCTGGGCAGATACAGTTGCTTTGTACACAAGGTTGGAAGTGAGACACTCGCCGTTAAGAGGGCAAATTTCTTTATTTCTACAATTGCACGACTTCTTGGGTGAGTTGGATGCGTTGGATCTGAGGATTTTGGCATTGTGGCGTTTGATGATGCTGGCCATGTTGTCCATACAGCTATAGCTGACCTTGATGTTATTGCGGTTAAAGATCTTGTGGAGAGTATGTTTCTTGGGGAAGTGTTTGTCAATCAATTGGAGGAAAGATTTTCCCACCTTAGTTTGTACATTTTTACTGAACGGTGGATTAAACCAGGTGATGTTTCTTGGTCTGTTAGCTCTCTTATCCTTCGGTGGGGTGGTTGAACTTACATATCGAATAGGTTCTTTAAACCCACTTGACTTTAATGCCTGATTATAGGGAGGAGCTGCCTTCACGAACTCATTGTTGTCGTACGACAAGCTTGATATCCTACTGCTAATTGCTGCTGGTAAGTGCTTTATAATCGATGGGGGGTGGTTCGACTGAGCATTGATGTAAAGAGGTGGGTTGTCTGATTTTCTGTATGGATAATAATAATATAATATATATATATATATATTATTATATATACATTATATTATATATATATATATATATATTATATATATAATATATATAATAATATATATATAATATATTATATATTATATTATTATTATATATATTATTATATATATTATTATATATATTATATATAATATATATATTATATATAATATATTCCTGCTCTACTATTTGTATCGAGCACTCTCTGTCCAAGTGACGACAACCACTAATAATTATTATATATATATATATATATATATATATATATATATATATATATATATATATATATATATATATATATATATCCAGGATAATCTTTGTATTGTGTGTCGAGAGGGCTCGATACCATCGGTAGAGCGAATATAAAGAGAATAAGTGGACACGGTTAAACTTTTGACTTCGGTTTAATGCATACAGGTCTGTTTCGTACAGGGCGAACCTGCACTGAGGAGTGCAGGTTCGCCCTGTACGAAACAGACCTGTATGCATTAAACCGAAGTCAAAAGTTTAACCGTGTCCACTTATTCTCTTTATATATATATATATATATATATATATATATATATATATATATATATATATATATATATATATATATATATATATATATATATATATATATATATATATATATATATATATATATAAACATATTTTTCGCTCGAATTCGGGCGGCTTGGCTCCCGAGGCACGCCAAATTTATTAACCTCGCTTCGCGAGGAATTATGAGTTCGAGAATTCTATCGCGTGATAGTTGGTGAGGGCGAAGCCCGAATCAACTATCACGCGATAGAAATCAAGAGTGAATAATCTAATTGTTTTAATATAAATCTACCAGACGTTCAAAACTTAACAACAAATACTCTTCACAGACACTTCGAAAACGCGAAGAAGCGGCCGCCATTAGGCTACTCACTCTACTCACTTTCTACAACAGAATACAACAGAACATAATTTCGAAGGGAATACGGTATCATACGCTGGAGTACCCCAGGGGTATCTTTCGCAGTCTGTCTAAAACGTCTCCAGTCTTAAACATCTGTTTATCAGTTTATGTCAAACTTTAAAATCACCTTTGTGACTAGAACTCAACTAAAAAAATTGATTCTGAGGTCACACAATGAAACAAAAAATTCCGACAGCTATATGAACTAAAATTAATGCGACTTTCAAAGAAAACGAATGCCGGGTTGATCCAAATGATAGGAACACGGCGTTACATGATAGTGGTGGCTAAGGCGCGAAACGGAACTTTTCAATTACTTGTACCATTGAAGGAAGACCAAAAAAATACTCGAAACCGATATTCTGGGGCTCGCCTACCCTGCACTTTTTCGGAAACAAGGGTATTTCCCCGTCGGACTAGACCTCTAGAAATATCTCCCCTGCCCCCTCAACATACATTCCCAACAGATACAGGGGTGATACGGGGACCGCGGAGGGGGAGGGGCTGGTAGGGCCACGGCCCCACCACTTTTTTGTACCCCGCCCCCACTTTTTGCGCTAAAAAGAAAAATAATTAAAATTTTCAATATAAAAAAATTATTTTCAATTGTCAGCCCTCCCACTTTTCACCTTGCTCCGCGGTCCCTGTGACACCATAATCAGGGGAAATAACCAGCCCTTCCAAGGGGAAAATTGTCCAGTGATTTCAGTGAGGGGAAAGTCTGCAAACTTTATTTTCCTATAAAGGCTATTCGCGATACCGCGATTACTGGACTAAACCCGACCGCTATGAAGGGAATTCTGTCACTACCGGTACCCATAGGTTTAGGATATCTAGAGAGTTAATTAACCCAGCCTACGTCCTTTAACAAGATTTTTAATTCTGAGTCTACGGTAGAAGTTCTAATATACGCACCATCACACTAAGTGCTCGTCCACTATAAACAATGTTAACAATGTTGACACTCTTATGAAAGCTGATTGAGCAGTAATTTTCTGTGGTTTTTAAGCTTTCGAGTCTGTGAGTCGAGTATTTCTTTCGTGTAGTACTTTGTTATGAAGGTCGTACTCACCTTTGAGTCTCTGGAGGAAATTCTTAAGTGTGAAAATACTCAAATAAAAGCAACTTAGCAGTAACTTTCAGTGCTACTGTTTATTTTGCTGTAAAGGTGGCTTTTGAATCTCTGACTGTAAAATGTTGTCGGTAATATGTAACTGAAATGAAAGCTATTGACTACTTTCCTGTGGTGCCGTTCATTCACATTGTGCTGTTAAAAGTCAGTCTATTTTTTAGTCTTGGACAACATCCTAAAGTGTGACCATTCACACGAAAGCGATTCAGCATTAGTATAAAATGGCTTTAACTTTGTCACCATTCAAATGAAAGCTATTGAGTCAAGCTTTCCAGTGGTGCTGTTTATTATACTGTCCAGGGTGGCTCTAACTTTTGAGTCTGTGGATGAAATACTAAAGTGTGACCATTCAAATGAAAGCTATTGAGCCGTGCTTTCCTGTGGTGCTGTTTATTATACTGTACAGGGTGGCTCTAACGTAGAGGGTGAGTCTATGGATGAAATCCTAAAGTGTTACCATTCAAATGAAAGCTAGACTGCTAGCAGTCCCTCTCTGGATAGTCGAGCGGGCGAGCGAATCACTCGATCGGCGATCAACCGAGCGGCGAGCGAGCGAAAGTAATCCGAACCGAGGGGGCTCTGGGAAAGAGGCAGTTTCCCCTCCGCTCGTTCGCTCGCTCAAGTCTCGCCGAGCTTGTTTTTGTGATCCGCTCGCCCCCTCGATTAACTGAAAAGGGACAGCTAGCAGTCTAAATGAAAGCTATTGAGCAGTACTTTCCAGTGGCACTGTATATTGTACTGTACAGGGTGGTTCTAACGTTTGAGTCTGTGGATGAAATCCTAAAGTGTGACCATTCAAATGAAAGCTATTGAGCAGTACTTTCCTGTGGTGATGTTTATTATGCTGTACAAGGTGGTTCTAACTTTTGTGTCTGTGGATGAAATCCTAAAGTGTGACCATTCAAATGAAAGCTATTGAGCAGTGCTTTCCAGTGGCACTGTATATTGTACTGTACAGGGTGGTTCTAACGTTTGAGTCTGTGGATGAAATCCTGAAGTGTTACCATGGAAATGATTGTAATGGGCAGCACTTTTCTGTGGTGCTGTTTATTATGCTGTACAGGTTCGTTCCAACTTTTCAGTCTGTGTCTGTGAAACTTTCCCGCGTTACCGTTTATTATTCTGTATGAGGAAGTTTTAATTTTAATGTCCGTGGATAAAATCCTGAAGTTATAAAAAACGCTATTAAGCATTACACCTCGTTGGTAGTCGTGATCGCTTTTTAATTGTTTTTAGAGGATATTTTTTGACGAATAAAATGTGAACTGCTTACTTTTAAACTCCGGGGAGGCAAAGGGTTCACTTTAAAATCTGTATGCCCCGAGGTGAATAAAAGACAAACCGTTTTAATTATACTTTTATAAACTGATCGCGGTCATCTTTGTTTAACAGAAACCCCAATAAATTATGCTTTTTGTCGTGCTCTTAAAAAGCCGTTAAAAGCTTCGACGAAAAAACATCAATAATACATGGCTCGAAACACATAATGGCCACAAGTTTCCATTGGTGTGTGCCGCAAGATGTGCAAATTGGCACAAGTACTTAATTACAATAATTGGTCGAAAATTATACAAGAAACGTGAAACTTAAAAATCTTTGCATTGTGTCGAGAAAAAAAAGGAAACGTGACGTAAAAAGGCTTTTAGTTTTTCTTTATTTTCCTTTTCGTAATCATTAAAATTCTTATGTGGGTAGGATAATCGTCCGTTATGTCGTTGAATTATCCATAATTAATGATTTCACAGTTGAATTCAAGCTTCGAGAGGAAAACAAAATACGCATTTTTATTTTCCGGTTGAGAAGACTCCAGAAAAGCAATTATCACTACGGGGGAAAAACAGCCCAGCACAAAACACCTCAATGGGTGTATAAACAAGGTGTAAAAATTTGAAAATTCTTACTTCAATAGTCCGTGAGATAAACGAGTGCGTGCATAGAGGAATTACTGCGATGATAGTTAAAAAAATAAGGTTCCAAACCACAGATAAGCAAACCGAGCACAACTTTGCATGCACAAAGTGTCCGCTTGCTGGTGGCTGGTGGCATTTTTAACAGTTTAGTCTGGCTAATGGCAGGTTGAATTTATATCGGGATCATTAGCACTTCAAAAGAATTTCTCCTACCTGCAGCTGCTGTTGTGATCTTGAGCGGTGGGGTAGCCATCGAATCGGACCACTCCGTAACCTCATCATCATCACCTCCCGCTAAAAGACACGAAAGCGAAGTTCTCCGTTGGTCCTGGTAAGGGAAGAGAAAAGCGCGTAAAGGTCTACCTTCTTCATCGCGCAACTGATTTCCGCGTTCAGATACAAGCAACAAAGCCAGCGTGACACTTCGCTACAATTCTGCTCTGTTGTTTTAGGAACTGCATGGTTTTTAATTGTTGACAAGGCAGAACTTACTACTGATTTCATGTAAGCTAACTGTAGCAGCACAGTTTGCGTTAAGGTAAGTCTGTCATCACTATATAAACATATCAAACCACTTCTGAATACTAAACCGCATGTTAGGAGTTGTGTTAAGGTTATTTGTTACAAATGAAAACTCTCAGAGGCTATAAACACCGGATAAAAATGGCCGTTTAGATCCCTGCAGAGATTGAACATTACCTGAAAATATATTGGACTATAATGAATGCCTCACAGGCACAAGTTGATAAGCACTACTCTCACAGAAAATTTAGTTTCAAAGGCACTCAGTTCCTTTCATTTCTAACAAAAACGAGAAGCTTTAAGAAATACGAAAGCCATATGAAATAATTAACGTAAAAAAGTGGACCATACAAGGGTGATTTCTCCTTATAATCGATAACATTAATTTTCCAAAGGATGTTTTTTTAGGGAAAGGTTTAATTACAATTAATCAACCCTCTCGAAAATGCGTTTTAGAATAAACTAAACACAACAGCAGTGACTCGAGGAAAGAAGAAAGAGAACCGCATGTGAGAAGCAAAACGCAAAAAGTTTTAATGACACGTATGCTTATTTCAGAAAGGTGAAATCTTTTAATACTGTAAACAATACGACTATTTTTCATTAACGTGTAAAATCACTTCCAATTGCAAATGAAAATATATCAACAATACTTTAAGTCGTGAAGATTTCCTTCGCAATGTTGTTTCCTTCAACTTCGGCCTTATTAGATACAACGAATCGACCATGGGATAAAAATGCCAAATGACTAGAAGCAATAACATGTATAGCACGTATTCTTGTTCACCCAGAATAAAAGATTAAAGCTCTTCATTTACATTGAATGGATAAAATATCTGCATGTAAATTAGAAAAACCCTGCTGTGTTGATATTTAGTAATTTGCGAAAATTTTTAACATGCATGTACATGTACGCGTCTTATGTCGGTCTTTTCGCGTCGCATCTACGTGGTGATATTGTTTGTACAAGTATAATGGTCATACCATTTACAATCAACGTATATACTTGTATCTTTTTTTGGTTTTTGGTTTGGTAAAGCCCAAAAACGGCCAAAAAAAAAAGGAATAATGAATCAAAATCTAACGAAATGAAGGAGGATAAGATAGGAAAAGATTAAGGCGGATTACAAATGAATCTTATGACCAATGTTAGAAGTTTTCCATAAGGCACACGCACAATCGTTTATAGTTAGCTCTACACAGCTATAACTATCTGCTTAAAGAAACTAACTTTGTACCGACCATTATTTATGTTTTTCAAAACGACGGACATTGTTAAAAAAACTACCAACGATACCGTCGCAAAACATAATAATCAAATTCAAATTCAGTGTAAATCATCAGATATGCTATCTTGGTTGACGCGCCACGACTTTTCGCCTGAATAAATAGAACTGTTATCGTCAATTCCCAGTTCCACCATCCTCCCATGCTAATCCTAACGCGCGAACACGGATAAAAGGATATAAGGAGCTCTTTTTATAGGTACTGTAGCTCTGCACGGAATTTACATTTTACTTACAGTAGTGGTAGCATTTTGGTCCGATTATGACAAAACGCTGTCAACGATACCGTCGTCAAATTCATCATATAAAATGCAGCGGAAATGAACCAGATCTCTTGAACAATTTGATGCGTCACAGCTTTTCGCCGGAATAAAGTTCCTAAAGCGAAAGCTCAATATGAGAAGCAGAGTTGTTCATTGTCTATGAATACAGTGGAACGGGACACCATCGCGACCTGGATAAGTGTCACTTTATTAGAGGTGATAAATACAAAGATTATGGGAGTTTTGTCGTCCAGTCCGGGACCAGGAGAAGTGTCCCCTTAACGGACTGTCGAGTCCCCTAAATGGAGGTGTCGCAAAGTAGGGGTTCCACTGCACAACGAAATTTCTACGAAAGGGTAACAAAAAGCATAAATGGCTCTGGTTATGCAATTGAAAAAAAATACTGTCGGTCACCGACAGACTCAAAGTTTCCCTTTTTTTCTCTTTTCTTTATCTTTCTTTTTTTTTTTTTCTAGCGGAAGTCACGTTGACCTTAACAAGTTCCGGTCAGATACTAAACAATAGGGCCGGCTTTTCGTTTGAGACCGGAAGCCGAATGTAACTTCCGGGTTCGTTGGGTATGTTCCGGTAGTTTCACTTTCTACAATGTAAATATATTGGCCAAATAAGAAGTAAAGCGAGAACTTTCCCTTTATGAAACGCAAAAATAGCGGTTTATAACAACACAGTCTAATTTTGAAAGTGTCTAATAAAGTAAAAAAAAAGGATTTGTCTAACATGTTTGTATATGTCATTATGAATTATGAAATCCAGAAGCCTTTTCACCAAGAAGACAGATAAACCACAAATGAAGCGTCCGGAGCATTACCAACCTATGTCGAATTTCAGACCCTTTTTGTTTTTTCGCGCTTATTTTGCCTCATTTTTGGCATGTGACCTGCAAATTAACTTCAAAACATCGTTCAGAAATTTGTACGCTGGTTTTCCCGTCATTTTAGAGAAAAAAAAACGTATATAAAAAATGAAATTAACTAAACCAAACTACCTGAAGAAAGATGAGTTCTGGCTCTCTAGTGATTTGACCGTACATCGGAGCATAGTACATGCTTTGCGACACCTTTGCTGACTATTGGTGATAAAAATGAAGTGATTTTGAGGGAATGAATTTTGGGATGAATGTTTCTTGAGCGGGATTTAGCGGTAAGGGCCCGAACTTGGCCATCTGAAGTGAAAAAAACTCAGCATAAAATCGAGAAATTCGGATAAACATTGGGATTCATTTTCTCGAGCGGGATTCAACGGAAAGACAGGGAGTTAAGTTAACTTTTGTTTTTTTGCATACGTTATTTCTCTAAAACGACGGAAAAAAAAACAGCATTCAAAAATTCTGAACAATGTTTTGCAATTAACTTGTAGGTCACATGCCAAAAATGAAGCAAAATGAGCGCGAAAAAACAAAAAAAAGGTCTCAAATTCGACATAGGTTGGATATGCCCCGACGTCTTCAAATATTTTGAGCTATTATAACGGGTGTTTTATGTCGGTCTTAATAAGAGGACATATTCTGTACTATAGAAGTCACATAATCGTCATTGAACACCACATGGAACCAACAATGTTTTACATGTAAACTTTAGAAAATTATGCCCGGAATTGTCATGAGGCTCAGTGGCGGATCCAGGGGGAGGGTCGGGGGGTCCGGACCCCCCTCCCCCTATCAGACCTGTGTCTCCCATGCGGTTCATAAAAATAATAGAATAAAATTGTTTTATACGTAGTTGTTTCACTTCCACCAATTGACTGATTGTCAAGTTTTTGACTTAACAAACGCTTTTCGACTCTCAGGAATGCCGGAAATGGCGTTTTAGAGGGTAAAATCGGAAAATTTTTTCGGGGCACATGCACCCCCCCCCCTTTCAGAAATTCTTGGATCCGCCCCTGAGGCTTTTCCTTTGGTGGGGGGGGGGGGGGGGAGAGAGAGGAGGTCCTTTCATTGGTAGGATAATTAAAGTTGTCTCTCAAGAAAAAAAAAAAAACAGGTCTCTGAGCTAAACACCATAAATGCAAAACACTGATTATAAGTCAACTCTCTCAAAGTGGACATCCCTGCAGAGACACTTCTGCAGGGCGAACACCCCTGTGGGTATGCTCTTCTCAGGCAGACAGGCACTTCCCAACTTTCTCCCAGTTTTTCCTTTTGAGTTGCCCATGATGGATGGGATACTAGTCCATCACAGTGTTAAAGCGAATCCTCATGACCAGCACCCATTTCACCCCAAAGCTTCCCACCAATGTGGCCTGGGTTTGAATCCCAGAGGCGACACCATACATACCGTAATTTTCTCAAATAATAGCCGGGGGTGATTATTATTTTTTTTTCACTCCAAAAGGGGGCCATCGTTTGAGGGGAGGCGATTAATGGAGGGGGGGGGGGGGATTATTTCAACTATTGCTCGCTGGAAGTGCTAATGTGCTAATTAGAGAGCTCAAAGAAATAGAGAAAAGAGTCACGAACATCACTATATAAAAACATTATGAAAACTGTGTTTTTGTAACTTTTCTGTAATTGGAACGATTATTTCCTATAAAAGAAGTGAATTTTTAACTTGATTCGGAGGATGTGAGGGGATGGGGAGCGATTAATCGAGGGAGGTGATTATTTAAAATATTTCCACCAAAGGGGGGCGATTATTCGAGGGGGGGCAATTAATCGAAGGATGGCTATTATTCAAGGAAATACGGTATGTATGCAGATCGAGTTTGTTGTTGGTTCTCATCCTTGCTACTGTAAGAGGGTTTTTCAATAAGTACATGTACCACAAAAAAAGGCACAAAATTCCAGTTTTTTCCGGAAACAGTGGAAGTACAGTAATGGCCACCATGTGGAATTCCACTGAATTACTATTCATTTATTTATTATTTTATGTACTTATTGACTAAGTGGGAGGGCCAGATGGAAAAATATTTGGCTCGAGGTCATGGCGTACGGACCGAGCATAGTGAGGTCCGTGCGCCATGACCGAGAGCCAAATATTTTCCCATCCGGCCCGACCTAACTTAGTCAATAAGTATTTTATCACATGACAGAATTGGAGACAAAATTACTTGAAATCTTAACGCGCGAGGCCTTCCGCTTTTGAAGTAGGGTCATACAGCTTTTTCCGGCCCCGCTCGCACAAATGCGTGCGGCCCTCATACAGGACTTTCCTCAATGGTTTTGCAAAGAAAAGGTTCGCAGGGCCGTACTGGTCATATGATAATATGTATTATTTTATTTATAAGCTAAAAAGAAGGTTTTTATGAGTCTCTCGACCACTTATGATGCCAATGCCGGGGCTTGAAAAATACATGTACTTTGATTCCAGCTTGCCCTTTCAATAAGCAACTTTCAAATATTGCCTTCCCGGGCATTTACGCACTTGCCAAAGTACACTTTTTAAGTTTTAAGGGTTTCAGGCTTTCAGGCATGCACACAAAGCAAAATTTTTGAGAAAAAGCTTAATAAGCTTGACTTTTCTTTTTCTTTGTTTTACTCCCCGTTCTTTTTCATTCTTATTCCATTTACATGTATTCTTATTCTGTGGCCCCTTCATGGGGGGTTTCAGGTGTCAATGGGTTAAAAACCATCAGTCTTAAGATCAAAAGTTCAATACACAAATTACTAGACACCTCTAGTTAGATTAAAGTGTTTGAACAAAAATATACAAATTATCTCACCATTATTTCTGCTAACAAGTCAGGGGTCTTTGTTCGCCTTTTAGACCAACCACCACCACTTCTGTGCTTGGAGAGAGCAGCAGGAGTACAAAGGACCTGCAGAATACCTGCAGGGCTTTCATGAACAGACTTGGTGTCTTCATAACAGGTAGGCTCTGATTGGGTTCTTACACTACACTTGAAGCCTTTAAAAAAAAAATACATGTAACAAAAAATAAGATCTTCATTTAACCCATTGATTGCTGGAATCAAACTTAAAGTCATGTAATGAGGTTCTAACTTTTGAATCTGTGGATGAAATTCTACAGCTGAATGTGACCATTCAAATGAAAGCTCTTGAGCAGTACTTTCCTGTGGTACTGTTTATTATGCTGTGTAAGGTAGTTCTTACTTTTTAGTCTGTAGATGAAATCCTACAATGTGACCATGCATTCAAATTAAAGCTCTTGAGAAGTTACTCTCCTGTTGCACTGTTTATTATGGTGTACAAAGTGGTTCTAACTTTTGAATCTGTAAATGAAATCCTACAGTGTTACCATGTAAATGAACGCTCTTCAGCAGTACTTTTCTGTGGTGCTGTTTATTTTTCATTTTATGAAAATAATGAAATTTGCTTACGTTTGATGAATTTGGTTTTGAATGCTGTCAGCAATGCAAGTGTTAAGGTCCTGTTGCACAAAGCAATGTTTCTTGCAACTTTACTTGCAATAGCCAAAAGCATTCATTTCACTATTGGGAGACATGCTAACTTAAAGGGGCAATGTGCATCACTATCAACAATGACTGCAGTGCCGAGGAGTACATGTAGGTTATATAATCCAATGAACCAATCAGAACTTGATGCAAATACCTCCACATGAAGCTGAGGCTAAACATGCAAAAATGAGTCACGGTTAGTTTTTTGACAATATGTATCATTTAGTGTAGTGCAACACTGCCCAGCTGTCTGGGTAGAACCTGATTGAAATTGATTGCCATTTACATGCAGTACAATGGCACAATAGATACAAAAAAGTGAAAAACAAACAGTATCACAGGAAAGTACAGGTACATGTACTTCTAAAGTTGGAACCACATTCAGCTATGTCAAAATGTGCCAGCAGCTGGTAATTTTGCCACCCACTGTCAATTATAACTTTGTCATCTTCTTCACACTGGAGTTCACAAATCATGACTAATGTCTGGCAAAATACATCTCTAGTCCTAATTCACTGCCTACTACTTCTGTTACCCTGCCTATCACTACAAAACAATCTGACAGGGCTGATATTTTACAAATTACAGTTCGGCTCTGGAAGTGAAAGGGAAAAATGCTGTGTTAAAATGTGCACTGATTTTCACTACAGCATACTTTGTAAATTAAACAAAAAAGCTTCATGTAAGACACTCACTTGATACTGGGGTAAGGTTAACCGATTCATCTTGAGAGAACAAAGATGGAGTTATAGAAACCTTGTGCCCATATCTTGATGTCAGAGGTGTCTTGAACTCATTACTTTCCACTGGCTTGGGGCTTGTACAACAAGTCTCATTATTTTCTTGTGAACTTGAGACCCTTGGTGACGCAGGCTGTTCATCAAGAAAATCTGCTGGTGTGAGACTCTGATCATTCACTAAATTCTCACTGACTTCACCAAGCCCTGTGAAGTTTGAAAATATGCTGTGAAAATTATCAACCAACAAATTTGATACACATGAAGTTACAGTCAAATCCCTATTAAGCGGTCACCATCTGAAAATAACGAACTGACCGCTTAAAATAGAAGTTGGCCACTCAATGGAGGTGTTAAAAAATTTAGCATGTAATACGACAAAAATTGAACTACTGTTTATTTTATTGTTAACAGCAACAGTAACACAAAATGTGATAAATAGGAATTAAGGTGGCTCTGAACTGTCATTTCAGGCATACTCGTCTAGGACAAACTTTGGGTCATAACTTTTTTGGTTCTTAGAAGCAATGGCTCATAAAACTTTGCAAAATATTACAGCTACATGTATTATTTAGCAATTATGACAGGATTCAATTTAACTAGAAAAAAAAAATTAAGTGATAATCAGGCTTAAATGAATCCCACTTTTTGAACAAAATCGTACCCATTGTAAAATTTCGCTATTATATTTGTGTTAAAATTCTGGAATCAGCTTACATTGACTTAATACATACCCTTACCACGTTTCAGCAAAATCGTGGAACCACCCCCTACAAACCTAGAAAGGAGGTTCAAACAACTACAAACAACTACCCTCTACGCAGGATTAGTTAATTCAGCTACAATTTCCAAACTACGCAAATGCGTTTACAATAAGCTTACTGTGTAAGCTTATACATGTATAACTTATTCGACCTTGCATATTATTAAAGCTCTTGTTTGCTCTCCGAAAGCTAAAATGTCAACATGGTCGGTCGGCTCTTAAAAATAACGGTGCCTCCAGCTTTCGAATAGTCTCACCCTCACGATGTTGTGGTACTAAATAATATGATAAGACTATCAACCATGCGAAAAAAATACTCATTACATGCAGCACAGCAAAATCATTTCAAATCTCATCGATATGTTTGTCTACATGTATGACTATTGACTTGCTTGAACGCACAGCACACAAACACAAGACCACACAAACCTTCTGGGCATTTCGTCTCCAGCAAATCTAGCCAAAAGCGTTTAGGAACATTGCTTTTGTTGATGAATGATATTTGTGGCAGTTGTAAAGATTGTTTGGGGCACTGCTCGCCATAATTTAGCTGAATGAATGGTTCCATTCTTCAACCAGCAGCCGCCATCTTGAGCTTCCCGCCAGTTTGCACAAACTCGTTTCAGACTTCTCACGGGTAACCACAGGTATCCCAAGCTGACCCAAGCTCATAGTGGTGGTATTCACCGGTATAGAGTGTTTTCACTCACGTGACGGGCGGCCATATTGGAGTGCTAAAACAATAGCAAATGTTTGAATAACAATAGAGCTTAAGTCCCATAGGATTCGTTTGGGACACCAATATGGCCGCCATTTCTTTGTTTTGGGACACCAATATGGCCGCCGTGACGTCACGTGAAAACACTCTATATGAATGGAGGTTATTTGTGAGTCATTTTTTTTTTTTTATTTTTTCGAGCCTTCAGGAAAGAAAAATTAAAAATAAAAACCGACGAGAAAAAATGACCAGCCGTATTAGGCAACTTTTTTGCTGAATAAAATGATTATTATACGACAGTCATCTTCTCCCAAATCTATTTTTTTTTTTTAAGTGTTTTCTCGAGCGCGCCGTCCGAAGAGTGCAAGCGTGTGATTTTTGGTACTCGTTTCGGGGCGTATTAACACTCTAAAATGCTATGTCGTATAATAAAATCGCTTACTAGAGGAGATAATTACATGTACTTACATATACTTAAAAGAATAGAAGTACGGTTCACCAGTTTTTTCTTTGAATCCCCTCCTCTGTGGGTTTCCTAGCAAACATAAACAACATCACATACTGATTCTCTTTCCAGTTATTTTTTGCGTAAATTTTTCTTTATGTTGTTTTATATCTAACATTAAACAATTGAATTTTTTTTCAAATGCAATTATTAAATAATTCATTTTCTTTCTAATTTATGAAATGTGAAGATGGACAATGGTAAAGTACGAGCTATTTCAAGAACGGAAGAAATAAATTGCAGCATAGAATCAAAAGGTTACGGAAAAGAAAATTAAGACTTTTATTTTAAATGAACACAGTCTTCTTTTAGATACAACCTGTAAGCCAGGTAAATACATGTAGATACAGATTATAAAGTAATTAACACTCAATGATCAGAATGTCTGTTTTCTCCTCATTCTGTAATAGAATAATATTATGAATAAAGAATAATATGAATGTGCTAATGAACGATTCAATTGTTTTCTAAAATTACAAATTTGGTTCCAAGAAAGTTGTTAACACCTATTAAAAAACCACGCGTATGGCTCCAAACAAAACAAAACAAAACAAATGTGAATGACTTAAGAATAATTACATTGACTATCTTGAGCTAAATGCATGTCGAAAACAAAACAGATATCGTCCAAGGAGAGCTTTCATGCAGTGAATTTCCGATCTGAATTACCAGGCGTAGTTTCCATCAATAAGCAACAAATTTAAAACCACTGACAAGTACGTAACGATTTTAATTTTTAAGGTTAAACTTTGCTGTCAATGGAAGTGCAGTGATGTTATTTCTACCGAGACTCATCTGAGAATTCAAAATTAAAAACAAAACATTTACATGCCAATACGTTATGCCTTTATCAAAGACTTAATGTGCTTTTGCAATCCTAGTATACGTAGTAGTTAGGTTTACCTTGTGAGCTTGACTGATCAATTTTAATTTGTACCTTTGAATGAAGAAAAACAATGTTTATTGCTATAACTTTTATACGTTTACGTCATTTAGCGTCTATTTATTGGTTTTCATTAATTTTGAGTCAATTTGGACGATTTTTAAGAAGTTTTAAAAAATTTCAGAAATCCAAGATGGCGGATCCAAGATGGCGGCCGTATAACTAATTACCTAATAACTACGTCATATGACGTCATCGTTCCATTGTGCGGACCGCAAAGGAGACAGTTTTGGACGTACTATGTGCCCTCTAGGTTTCATTGTCATAGCCTTAATGTTCTTGAAGTTACGGGAGGTGCACAATGTGCACAATGTGCACAATGTGCCCCCCCCCCCCCCTCTCAACCCCCCAGGCTCAGGAACTCAAAAAAAAGCCCAGGGTGAATAGGGTTAAAATACTTTCTCCCTCTCTAAACGGATTGAAAATCACTGTGTACGTCTCTTCAATCGGTGCGGCCAAAACCGTAAGCGATGCTTCACTGCCATCAGTCCAACACATTCCTGCTTCAACGACGTCCACCATTTTAAAAATTCGCTTGATGAAATCACGAATTGTGATTGCTTGAATGCGCGTTGTCGATTCCTGATTTCAATCACACGAACGGTAACAAATTAAAAGCATCATTACCACGTCATTGAATTGGAAAAGAGAAAAATGCAGCTAAAATTACGGTATAAAGGTCTGTAATGGTAATATACGAAATCGTGACATTGTAAAGTCTATCAATTTGTCTCAATTAACTCGTGCATTCACTTACCATATAAGTCATGATTCTTAATCTATTTAAAATCTGTGATTTAGTATGAAATTTATCTGGAATTACGGCGATGTGACGTGTTTTTGTTCATGCAAATTGACGTTTCCATTGTAATCATGTTCAGTAACAGACGTATTTTAAAATTCAAAATTTTCTGTTTCATTCTTCAAGATCTCTATATTTTTATTTCTTCTGTAAGGCCCACCTGTTTATCTAACAATCTTGATGGCGATAAATTTATCAAGATTAACTCATGCTTTCACTTACCATAAGAGTCTTGATTTTAATCCTACTCAGACTTTGTGATTTAACATGAATTTTATCCGCGATTGCGGCAATGTGACAGGTTTTTGTTCATGGAAATTGACGTTTCCATGGTGATTATGTTTTGACAGACGCATTAATCCAAATTTTAGAATTTCCTGTTTAAGTCTTCTCTATATTTTTCCCATAAGTCCCACCTGTTCGTCTGATAAACTTATGTATCCAGTTCTAATATTGACTTTCAACGAAGAATGCACGAACGTTTGAGCCATCTTTTATTACAAGAGTTCTCTCAAAGAACTGAGCCCAATATCATTCCATAATTGGACGGCACAGGATAAATCCAGCTAAAAATCTCTGATCTACTGATCATTTAAATGGCCACACGTTAGGATTTCATCGATAGACAGGAAAAGCTACTACCACTGTTCAAAACTCAAGGTATGTCCGTGACAGTAATAGGGCTGAAGAGTTTGACATCTTGATCTTAAAGCGAACCATCGACTGTTTTGCCGCTCATTAGAGCTGTCATGTCTTCTGGTAGCAAAAAAAGGATTTAAGGCCCAGTTCAAACGTCGAACTTCACATGTGCCGAACCTAATGCAAATGAGCAAAATCTATTGTTCTTGCTAATTTGCATTAGGTTCGGCACATGTGAAGTTCGACGTTTGAACTGGGCCTAATATTTCAATTGGCGAAAAAAAAGGTATTTTCAAGGAAAGATGTTTTTCTCATCAGAAGACGTTTCCGTCGAAAGTTTACATGCAAGTTCTCCATTAAGATATTGTTATATTCGGATACCACGATACATCAAAGATACCAGCTGCAAACGAGATTGAGATCAAATAATGGACAAATTCGGCTAACGCATTGTTGTACCCAATTCAAACCTTCTGGGAATAGGATCCTTTGTTCACAATATTTCCATATAATTTCCATGTCAATGCTTCATTGATATGGAAATATGACGAACAAAGAGTTCTATTCCCAAAAGGTTTGAATTGGGTACAACAATGCGTTAGCTGAATTTGTCTAGTGTACCACATTGACATAAATTGCCTCTGCCTAATTATTTTCACATAAGAACTACCGCCACTTCACATCTTTGGTTTCAAGAATAGAGGAGGGGATGATGGTTCATGATTATATTTCAGTATAAAAATTAAGAAAATCCATTTGCGTCAATTAAATTTTAGAATATGTTCGTGCTTAACCAATCAGAATAGCAGAAGACAATAGCTAATAATTTTGCTTCTTTGATAAAGTTCCCCAAATACAATATCTTTAAAAACTTGCATGTGGTGCGATTGGGTCTCAAATCACTTGAACCCTTAAAAGAATTAGAAAAAATGCACTTTGAACCTTGACTTTTTAGCGGTTTTTGAGTCTAGACCAATGAGATCACTAGTTGTAACAATGAAAAAAGTTGACATTCCGTCGTGCATTGCCGTTCAGCACTTTCCTTCTTATGCGGATCATTACAATAGTGTAGGCAGCATTAATTAATTCATCTTACGATATAATATTAACCCATTTGACGGCCGTGCCGGCCAAAACCGCCCGTACAAGACTCCACTGCTTTAAAAAATTGCAACTTTCTCAATCGCGCGAACATTGCCTTAACTAGCAGTTGTGAGCATTGACTAGAAAGTCCTTCAAATTGAGATACCCAATAAACACAAAAAGGTTAGCGATTTTTGCAGAATATCAGCGTTTGAATTTGGACAATAACAAAAATGATCGTTTTTATCGTCATAGAAAAACAACAAAGATTACGTTTTTGCCTTTACTTTTTTTTTTTTTTTTTTATTCAAATCATCATGGCAAACCCAAAAGTCAACATTTACAGCAAAATTTAGTCCTACTAGACCTAGCTTAGCAGTGATTTTTTTTGCTCTTATTCGTTTCTCGGGCCCAGCTACAGCTTCTCGTTCTAATGCATACTGAGCTTGCCTCGATTGCCAATATCACCACCGCACTGCATACTGGAAAATAGCCACAATTTTTGACAGCGTTCGTTTCTTTCCGCGCACATTTTATATTTATACTAATTCCACAGCCACTCCGACCCACCGCCGAAATTTCTCGCTTGTTGTGTTCTTCAGTGGTCGCAGCTTCCAAAATATGCCGTGGTAGGTCGAGAAATTCATCCAGAGTCGAGTCCCAAAGCTACTTCGTTTCATGGCGGCCATTTTTCCAGTTCAATGAGCAACGAGCCAAATTCGTAAACGAAGTACAACGCCTAACTCGCTTCAGAAAGTGGACTCTGAACTACCTTCAAGCTTAATGATACTCATCAGGTAGCTACTAAAGATGAAAAATGGCTGTGAACTTACCAAACATCGTGGATACATGATATTGAAGCCTTTATTGAGAACGAACGAAGCAAAATGACAACGTCACAATGACATTTCCAGTAAACTCGAGCCTTCAGTGTTTTGGAACAGCAGCACTTTCAATGGTTACCTAGGTACTTGGTGTATCCCTGATCATAATGTATGGTACTTCATGTATCCCTTATTGTAATGTATTTAGATATATTGCAGTGTAATTTAGGGTCGGATTACAGTATCTAGGGTTAAAGCACTGATTTTAGTATTTAGCTTTAAGCACTGATTCCAGTATTTCCAATGTATCGAAAGAGTTAGTTCTTATATATGATCTGGGCTAGCAGCATATTATCTTATATCCCTTAAAAATTACAATTTTCGGCAGCTAGTCCTCGGTGGTACAGTGGATAGTGTGCATGGAGCAGATCATACGGCCCGGGTTCGATTCCCCATTCTGCTGTTTTTATCTTCTTTTTCTACTGAAATAAAAACTAAGTGTTTAAATACAAAATAATAAGGGATACACCAAGTACATACCAATGGTTACCCCAAATATGGACTCACGAAATCCTATGGATCGTTAATATACAGAAAATCACTCAAAAACGAAAAAAGTCGCGGGCGTCAATGGGTTAAGTGACTGAAGCAATAAAATCTTTACAATTATTCCCCATTTAAATTATATTCTTTTTTTTTAAAGCGTCGTAAAAGAACAAGTTAAAACCATCAAATAAACCCAAAACCAAAGGAAAAGCGGCACCCGAAAAAAGTTGTACTTCAAGATCACATTTCATTAGATTATTTTTAAACAAAAGGATATCAAAACAACAAAGTAATGAAACAGAAACACACCAAACTAAATTCATGCTATTAACTATAACACAGGAAATTCACTCGAAGGTCACATGTATGCTTCAACGACATCCACCAATTAAAAATTCGCTTGATGAAATCGCGAATTGTGATTAGCTTAATAAGTTGTCGATTCGCGTTTTTTTTTTCTCTGATATTTGCCATGCATATCGTGGCGATGAGAATCGCTGGCGAACATTGCCATCGCAGTAGCGCGTTCAACTGGCTATTATCACCAGTCGCGGTGACGAATGTATAAATATCGTAGACCATTTGCAATGTCAATACGACCACTGACTGCCTTTGCGAAACTAAGTTATGGGAAGCGAGATTTTGCAAAGGCGGAAGGTGAGAGTGGTACGCGTCGCAGAAGGGGAGTTGGGAGGGTCAAAAAAAAATTTCACTGGGCCCGAGATATTTTGTTAAAAAAGAGTCCCGCGAGACTTGTATAACATTGTCTCTAATACCCTAGTCTCCTACGCAGCCGTTATTCGGGCTCGTCACGCAACGCTCCTCCCCCAGGAACGTTGCGTGACGAGCCCTAATAACGGCTGCGCAGGAGACTACTAATACCCTGAGGTGTTACAAAAATACCAGCGTTGCGCCAAGCAAAATCCATGGTTATTTTCACAATGAAAATAGCCTTGCCGGTTTCGCTGGTTTATGCAATTTATTTCTGGTATTCAGTTGTTATAAAGCACCGAGAGTCCATAGTATAATGTAGTTGGGAGCAAGATCGGACTGACACTGAAAGCTTCATAGGTAATCACAAATCAATAGATTGCTAAACTAAAAGTGCAGTTTATATGTGGAAGTTCACATAACCAAAAAGAAGAAAGTGAATATCTAGACGGTCTGTAAAATGCTTGAAACACCCGGCTTTATTTTGTTTTAAGTTATTACTATTTTATATTTTCAACAAAACTATTAGGGCTAGCTTTATTTATACATGTCATCGCATCATTGGAAAAAGAGAAACAATGCAGCTAGAATTACGGTATAGTGATAATATACAAATCGTTTACATTGGAAATTCACTCAAATGTCACTTTTCATACACGTCCTCTGAGTTCAGGTCGAAATGGAGAATAGACTATTTTACAGTTTCTACTTAGTAACCTGGTCTTTGTGTGGAAATGAGGCTGAAGTTGACCTTGTTTTGATAGAAACCTTCCTTCTTTTCATATATAAATCATGTTGTTCTTACGCTAACTAACATGATTTACATATGAAAAGCAGGAAGGTTTGTATCAAAACAAAGTCAACTCCAGCCTCGTTTTCACTCAAGGGCCAGGTTACTAAGTAGAAACTGTAAAATAGTCTATTCTCCATTTCGACCTGAACTCAGGGGACGTGTATGAAAAGTGACATTTGAGTGAATTTCCAATGTAAACGATTTGTATATTATCACTATACCGTAATTCTAAGCACACAACTGTAAAATGGTCTATTACAGAGACCGACGGCACTATTCTGGGTAGACGTTCCGAGTGGCGAAAGTACAGGAGTTTACTAGGGGTCCGGGGACACACCACCCCTCCCTCGAAATTTTTTCTAATGAATGCAACCTAGTGTATTTTCAGACTAAATTTTGAGATAATATTAGGTCGCGGTTACGTAAAGCCTGAAATATCGCTTATCAGGTGAAAACATATGCATCGTCCACGAGGTACTGACAACATTCTCTGTTAACCATTTTCTTTCTAAAAGGGGGATTCTTAACGGCCAGTGCTATTAAACCTGGTAAAACAATTTGTCCCCGAAAAGTTGCGATGATTTCAATTTAAACCCTGATAAAAGTATAATTTTGGCAGGTGAACTTTGGTTGAATGATGAAAAAGTGTTCGCACAAGACTTTATGGCAGGTTAAAGGGAACCTCCATTGTTATAACAAACTGGCGTTAAATTGTTGGAAATAAAGTATAAATAAATTAAAAAAAAAACAGGTGCAAATATAATGTAAGTGTACAAAAAAATGGATATGAATATCGCCTATTTTCGCTTTTAAATTTCCTGCGCGCCGCCATTATGAATATTTGTGACGTGTTACGGTTGTCTTATTGTTGCATACAAGAGAACTTCGATTCTTAACAATAGCGGCCACCGTATCACGTCATAATAATTCAAAATGGCGGCGCGCGGGAAATTTAAAAGCGAAAATAGGCGATAATTAGATCCATTTTATTTGTACACTAAAATTATATTTGCACCTGTTCTTTTAGAAATTTAAATTTCGACTTTATTTCCAACAATTTAACGTCAATTTGTTCTGACAATGGAGGTTCCCCTTAATGTCGTCTTGTTCGACATTTACTGGTTTTTAATATCCAGTTTAAAAACCCGGTGTTTTGACCTAAAGTGTAAGTGAACCACAACTTACCATTATTGACGTCATTATTCGCAATCAGATTCTAAAGAATATATAGTCTTGAGCGGAATTCCATCTACGTTACAAATACTTTTTTGGCAGTTATCTATTCAATTTATCTTAGTCGGGAAATTGGCTGAATTGGCTAAATCGTTAAATCGAGTGAACTTTTGCAACGACTTCTGGGACTGTTACTGGGGACAGAGACAAAAGAAGCGTCCTCTGTAACGATCCCAGAAGTCGTTGCGATAGTTCACTCGGCCCAGTTTCCTCGTTTTTGAAGTGGCGAATATTTTCAAAAGCATTATTCAAGAACTTAACTTAGCAGTACCACCCGAGGGCCAACCGCCCACATTCCATTTGTTAATGTCCCCTCTTTTTAAGAATGTGGTCATATACGAGAGGTATTTTGGCTTGTGTCCGTAACATTGCTCTGAAACAAAGGTATCGGTCCAACTCAACGGTCTATCTTTTATCACTTTCGAATCGAATCGAATCGTTGGAAATAGAAGGCGATCTTTTAGTTTTCAGTAGGTAAAATAATGAATGATTTTATATTTATTATTTTTATGGTCATGAATAGTTAAAGAAGATCTGATTAATTCGCCAAAAGAGTATTTTTTTTCTCATTGGGCAACTGGACTGCAAAGTGATTTACGGACCAGTCAAAAAAAAAGTCAAACTTTATAACGATTTCACTCTCATGTTATGGCACTGCATGAGATTTACAAACTCGGAAAAATAGGTGACAATGAATAGCAAAATGCAGAAGAAAAACCATATTAAACTTCGCAGTACAATTTTGTCTCTCCCAGGTTTTTGCGGTGTTACAATATTTCGGAAACATTTTACCTCTAACAAATAGTCTGTGATGTGCTCTACAAGATAAGATAAATATTATTTATTGGTTGTAGCACTGCTGGGGATCCGTCATCATCCATCTGGGATTTTACTCGGAAAATTAAAACTTATCGGGAAAATGCGGAAATTGCAAAATTCATTTTTAGTTTACTTAATTTATTTATTATCATAATAATTTATTTATTGTATTTGTAATTGTAATTGTAATAATAATTGTAATAATAAAGTTGTTGTTTTGCTAGAGTTGAAAAATATGATACAGTTAAACATTTTGTTACTTTTGGAAGCATTTTGTTGTTGTTGTCTTTTTGTTTCACTAAAAAAAGGTGAAAAACAAGCATTTCTATTCAAAAATTGCTTGACTTGATGCTACTTATGACTATTTATGTCGCCAAACTTTTCCAAAATGTGTGTCAAGGATAGAGGAACAGCTACTGAAGACACCATGTGCTAACAATAAATGTTCTTGAAAAAATCGGAGAAAATCCGTAAGGGGGGATGGCGTTCCCTCTCCTCCTCCCTCCCCCCCCCCCCCCCCCACCTTGTTTGTCCCAGGGTTAAAGCTCACTGCTTTTCCGAGGCGCCTCGATCGCTCTCACGACGCAATATACGCCGGCAAATATTCCTCCATAAATTTTTTTCGCGCCAAATTGAGGTAATTGTTTATGTATGCAATTTACGTATTCTTTTTTCTTCTTACCCTTCCTAGCATTTCAAATTGAAATTCTTTTAAGATTTTGCTTGGAGTATGAAACCATATAGCTAGCCAAATGCATGGTTTTTACACGTTATTTTAAAACTTTCTTTACGAAATGAATAAAATAAACACTAGAGTAACGACGAGAAGGAACGAAATTATTGAATTTTTATTATCCGTGCAAAGCGTCAAGCCGCAAAAACAAATTAGTAATTCCTTATGAATAATTCTCAATGCCGGTGATGTTGGATATCAACAATAAGTTTTCTTTTTCTATTCAGCCGTACGTGTTAATTGCGAGAGATTCAATAGCGTTAATTTTTTACCTCAGCTGCACACATTATAATGATAGATGGAAATATACTTCAATGGCCTTGTAAAAACGTTGTGGATTTAAGTTTTTTTCTTTGTTGATCTCTTTTACATTAATCTTCTCTCTCGGAGAAAAAGAAAGGCCAATAAACACACAGTATGTCAGCATGAGCTCCGACCTCTTCTTAAAAAAGTCAGATTACTCTAATAGATTTTCTGAGAACATTATCAAATATTGCTTGCTTGAAGTCCAAATTATCCTTTATTGTTTCTTGTTTTGATAGCAAAGTTAAAAACACCAAAATATTGGTTTCTTTGCCGGGATTGATGACTTTGTTTAAAGGCTCAGCGCTACGATTTGTGGTCGAGTTAGCTGATTACGTCGTGCTAGATTTTACCGGGATCCGTTGCAAAAGGTGCCTATTAGATGACAGTGCGTCGTATAACACAACACAAACTGTCAGAATGAGGTGCATTGAGTTGCAGGTGACTCGTTATGGAAATCTAAATAATAATATATGAGAATGGATGTAAGGACTAAATAACAATATCGTATTCACACAAAAATGGTGAGTTGAAAGAAATGGAATTGTACTGAGGTGGAAAGATTGCATAAAGACTACGCGAAATTTGATCACTCAATGTTCTCGTGTTAGGAGTTTAACCAAGGTAACGAATGCATTTACTTTGTTTTTCTATATTTGTAGAAAGATTTCTTATTGGGGACTCTCAGTTGGCAATCTACACTACTATCAGCGCTGTATGAATTGAGAATATAATTATAGCGTAGAGTAAAAGTCGGTTCAATAATATTGTTATATTTTAATCTAAAATCGATAACACTACATGAATTGGAAGCTTAACATTGTTTAAATAAATACATCTGCAGACAATACACCAATTCATATCCACCACGCGTTTTACGAAGAAGGTTTTATAAACATGTAACGTAACAAGACTCTTAAAAAATACCCTGAACTCAATTGTTGATCATTAGTGTAGGGTTCAATATCTACATGTATGCTTACTTAAGCAAAGCTATCGGGATACAAGATTGAGTCTAACAGGTAACATGTACATTACGATTATTTGAATAAAACCGGAATCTGGGATGACGCTTAATTAAATCAATGCACATACTGCCACATTTACATACATATCATTGTATTTTAAGTCTACAAACACTGATTTTGCTATAAAATAACTCATCTTTTACCATAAGGTAAGATAGTACTAACGTGGAGTTTCTGTAAGAAAAAGAAAAGTTGTTTCTTTCGTTGCGTTTTATCTTTTTTCCAAGTGTCGCTTCCTTGAAAGGCAAAATGGTAAAACAGGTTCATATTCCACTGACCTAAAAGTTCTGAATACACTCTAAATAACCCGAGGCCAAACTTGCCGACATACAACTATCATTTCCGATAATTTGCTGAACAAACGAAATTAACCAAAAGTTTTATACTATCCTCAATCAGACCGATTCAAAAATAGCATTAGATATGAAAACAAGCAATATTTTATCAGTTTGAGTCAAGATTTGAGTTCGAACGTGGTCTGATATTTTATTTGAGTCCGTGAATGAAAACAAAACGTAAAGCGTGATCATAAATTGTAAGACGTTGACTGTAATACTTTTCTGTGGTGATGATTAATTGTTTTTTTTTTTTAATGTAACTTTGGTAATTATTGCGAGCGAAAACAGTAATCGCCTGAAAATAGAAGCAGAAGTTAATAGATATAGATCCGGCGAAGAATAGCAATGCGTCCCGCTATGAGAAGCTATTAACTGAAACTTAATTCAAATGTTTGTTTCTCTTTTTCGCACAAAAAAGAATGTTGATTCACAGCTTGAGGGTTTTTAGGTCATCTTCTTATTTGAACGAAAGTTATATGGTCTTCAATCGGAAACAAAAATGAACATAGTGGGGATATGTTGTACTTTCGCGACATACCTGAGTATCGATACCTATCGTCATCTATGTTACGCTTCTTGACTTTAGAAGAACAGGCCAAGCTATTCTAGATGCTTCTGATACGTTCACTTTCTCATCATTGGCTTAAAGACAATGTTACGCTTCTTGACTTTAGAAGAACAGGTCAAGCTATTCTAGATGTTTCTGATACGTCCACTTTCTCATCATTGGCTTAAAGACTGTTACACTTCTTGACTTTAGAAGAACAGGATGCTTTTGATACTTTCATTTTTTTCCTCACTGGCTTAAAACTGTAGAAAAAAATATAAACGAAATACCAGAAACCCGAAAAAATGAACACCAAAGTATGGACAAAACTGTACGAGCTTTGATAAACCAAAACGGAATCATAAATCACTCAATTTCAATGTATTCCGATAAGCTAACGTCATAATTAAATGCACAGAACGTGTTTCCGTGTGATGGCTTTGGCGTGATAACTTTAGAAGAAGCTAATAAATAATGTTGCTAAATCAGATCGAAAGGGAATTATTGAACGTTTTTAAACTATTACGTTTCAAATAAAATATTTTTTCAGTCTTTCATCACTCTTCGAACCGTGTATATCAATTGGTATCTATCTGTACATGTACTGCTTGTTTTTTTTTTTTTTTTTGGTTTCATGTAAAGACACGCTTTCACAGAAGGTGTCTTGCTTAAGGTGGGAAGACACGAGGGGTCATGTTGCAGGGACATGTCGCAACGACATGTAGCAGCGACAGAAATTTGTGTGGTACACACTGACGGACATATAGCTTGCAAGGACGTGCAGCGGGGACATGAAGTAAGGACAAAGTCATAACGCTTGCACACGCATGAACTTTATGTTGCGGGGACATGTTACAGCAACACGTCCCCTCGTGTGAACTGATACTATCATAATTGTGCAACACCAATTTTGGGGACATTTCGTTCCCGCGACATGTCGCACGGCGTTCCGAACTTGTTGAACTTCATGGGACACGTCGCCGGGATAAAATGTCCCCAAAATTAGTGTTGCACAATTATGATAGTATCAGTTCACACGAGGGCACGTGTCGCTGCAATATGTCCCTGAGACATGTGCCCGCAACATTTTCATGTGTGTGCAAACGCTATGATTTTGTCCCTGCTACATGACTCTCAGTGTGTACTACACAATTTTTTTGTCGCTGCTACATGTCGCTGCGACATGTCCCTGCTACATGACCCCTCGTGTCTGCCCACTTTTATGATATGATGAAGAAACATAATTATAGATATATCATACAAGAAAAATGTATTAAGGTGGATAGCCTTTAAATAAAAGCTTCAAGAATTGTCTGTTTTATACTTTTTCTGCGTGAAATAAAAACCATGCAGCCAAAAATTTGGCAATTATGTGAAAAATCCACTTTCGTGGCTGCTATTTTGTGGTCTTTGCCTGGTTTTCATGTCGATCGGGAATTTCGCTGTTTCCCGACCGTCCCAGATTTTTCCGACTAATGAAAACACGAAATCGTAGACATCCCCGATCGTCTGGGATGGTCGGGGATAAATCGGGAAAATCGGGAGCGTTTCTATTTTCTCGACGCGTCCCAGATTTCTGCGATGGTCAGCGATTTTCCCGACATATCGGCAAAATCTGGGACAATCGGGAACAGCAAAATCCCCGATCGTCTGGGATTTTTCCGACATATGAACACCAGGCTTAGAACAACAGTTCTTATTGTTATTCAATCCACCAGGTTTATTAATGTTTTATTTCCTTTTCTCTGAAAAAGAATAGATATTTATTTATTTTAAAACCGAATTTGCCAATCCTAGACATTGGTTAATAATATTAATTAAACGAGCTGAAAACAATTTTATTTTTTGGCATGAAATCCCTAATTCTTGAAGTTCTTTTCCAACTTAACAACAATCCGGTTTCCCGTGGATAAACTTGTAATTTTAATTTTCACCCAGTTAAAACACATTCTTTCATTTTCCAATTTCAACTATATTTTTAAGCCTATTATTTAAGTTATTAAGGTAATAGAATGTTAATCTACATAAATGATAAGGCTTTCCACCCTTGCATTCGTGTTTACATCAAAAGATGCGTTATCAACACAGTCACTTAATTTAAAAAAACCTCAGTTTGAGCTCTTTAGGGATATTGCTTTTCGGCTTCTCTTGGGAAAGTGTCGAAATCTGTATATTCGTCTACCATTGCACGCATTTACAGTAAACGGCTTTCCAAAAGAACGAATTTGGGAAATTGATCATAAGCATTACTTTGTCAAGTGTCTGGTAAATGTTTTCAATCTAACTCTCACAATTTAACAACGATTTCTGGCTTTTCATTTTGCTACTTGAAATTTGCTTTATGAGCCAGACGTTGCTGAAAACAGATCAAAGAGAGAAGAAAGAATACGACTGCAATATTTCGGGCGAAATCTAACCATAATATGTTGCTATTTTCAGCTTGTTAGATGATGACCATGAGTTTGTGGATGCTAACGCTTTTGACGGTTGCGAACGCAATGAATGTGTCCCATACGTCAAAGGAAACGTCGAGAACAGGAAATTTATCAACTGCTTGGTAAGTAACCTTTTAAAGAGGCAATATGCCGAGTGATATATCGTGTTTTCATGAGTATGATCAAGGCCTTGCTTTAAAGGGACACTGTCACCTATTTTTAGTAACACTTTTAAAAGCCAAAAAACATATTTGTTTCAATGGAAACCTTAAAATTAATAACGGTCCAGTTTTGTTAACAAATACTCTACCAGTGCACAGAAACTAGTATTCGTTATCTTTGCCTGCGGATGGCCAGGATGGAAATGGATTGCAACTTGAAAAAATTGGCCAATTTTTTCAAATTCCTCCCAAGAGTCGTGGAAAAATCGCAGAAAAACGTATTATGGTTTGTTCTTCCTTGAACAAATCACTTGATATTATCTTCTTGGTGTTCTAAAAGCAATTTTATCTTTGAGCAAAGGTACCTTGTCATATATTTTGTGTATTTTGACCAAAACACAGCAAAATCTGCGTGACAATGCCCCTTTAAGCTTCCTCTATTAACTTGGAAAAGGAAGTTAAAATCTCCCATAGTGATGAAAGCAAAGAAATATAAAGTAAAGGAATCAAAATAACGGATCAAAAAACTCAAAGTTTCAACTCAGTGGCAATAATATTGATTTTTGGACCGCCTGTGACGAAATCAAATTTGATGAACTGTAATCCACTTCCATCCTTGCAATCCTGCACTTTATCCTCAAACTGCGTGTTCTGTTTGCTCTGTAGGGTCTTTTTATCCAATTTTATTGAATATTTGGTGGCATTTAGTAATGTGACATGGAACTATCTGGGCAGAAGAAATCAGTTTCGATATTTCGGCAAGACGCTGTCCTTTTAATATTAACTCCTAAAGCACAGTCAAATTGTTGAATTGATTTGTCAATGCACTGACTTTAAAATTATTGAAACTGACCATACAACGGAGTTTCAAACCATGTTTTCCCCACATATCGTATAAAACATGGTATAAAACAGCTTACACACACCCTGAGAATTATTTTAATTCTTAGGGTGTTGCTCTTTAAACCGTGTTTAGTCTTCCACTCGCGTTGGTTCTGTCTGATTCTTCACTGTTTCGATTTTAGTTATATGAGGATAAATTGATGTTTTCTCAGTTTAATGGTGTATGTATGTGACTATCAAGGAAAACTTTTTATAACAGTTTTGTACAAATAACGGGTTTCTCCACAGTTGAGGAAATAAAAACTTAGTTTCTATTATAACTACATGTAGTATTATCATCATTTTGTCGAAAAGAAATAATAAGAATTGATGTTGAAAAGGAAAAAAGGAAAAAGCATCACACGTTTGCATCGAATATAAAGTGTTTCGCGGCAATCAGAGAATACAACAGATAAAATATTGATGATGTTTTGTACATGTAGTGAAATTGAGATTAGATAATCCAGTTTTTAAAATTTGTCTTTTATTTTAATGGCTTAGAGGCTCAGTGAGAATACCGGAGATACCTGGATGTAATAAAGCCAAATAATCTTACCAAATCTACAGGACATCGAACACGCGGTTAGGCGAATTTCATGAAGTGAAAACACACCTGTGTTTCTCACGGTTTGGGAGCTTCATCAACAAACACGAAACATCATTTTATCATGTTCTTCGATTGTTGAATAATAAACCGAATTTCGGACATTTATGAATTAATTAATATAATTGGAAGTGCATTGCACAGTGGGGCTGAGCATAATCTTGTTGTTGTATGTTTCACTACCCTTGGACGTAATTCATACTATGTACCGCCCGGACACGAAATTATTCACTGGAATAACAGTTCATTATTTGAAATACAACTCTTGGCAATATGAGTTATTGTATACTCAATAAAAACGACATTATGTTTATTTTTAAATATTGACTTAATGTTAATTCGCACTTGTTTGTAATGAGCTTTCCAATTAGCCCTTAAGCCGTTCTTGGAATCAATATTCAAGCGGTATTTCTTCTCCTTTTAGAGCTGAAGAGGCAGGTTAAAACCTCCATCCAGCAACTCACCTGTATCTCTCTTCCCAATGTAAAATTCACAGCAATGCTATAAATAATGAGATTTCGCAAGTCGATCAATGACGGGAAATCTAGCCTTGTACGCTCGAGCTGAACGATAAGAACACGTAGATTAATGGCTAGATCACGCTAGATACGTTTGAGTCCGGCGTCTGCGATTAGACGAGTCAAGATTATTTTTAAAACACCAACAAACAATTAATACCCAAGCAAGATTGCCACAGATTCATAGCAAACGTCAATCTACTAATTATTAACTTCAGATTCTTATTTCAAAAGTTCATTTAATCTTCAATATTTCTTATTTAATATATTTCATAAATTCCCCTTCCGCGCCCTTTCTCATATTTTTTTCCTCGCAAACACTCATAAAGATCACCTCAACTGTTCATAAAAGAGCACATAACATTGATCCACAGGCTAAGTAAAAGCATTTGTAGATTGCTTGAAACGTTAACGAATACACTGGGGCCTAAAATGGTGTAAAATTGGCTTCTAACTTTGTTTAGACAAAAGAGTACCAAAACAATTCAAAGAAGATAATACGTGTAGTAAACGAAATCAACCACGACAGTAACGTCAAAGAAAACGACGCTTCAAAAAAATGATTCGCGCTATTCGGGACACTGTCCCGCCAAAATGAAAAACATTTACTTGTCTTATTTCTATGTTATATCGCCAAATGCCATTAAATATAATACTTCATTGGATAAAATGTTTTGATGTTATAGATGATTTTTTGATGTTGTTGTTGTTGAGCAAAACGTTGTTGTTGTTGTTGAGCAAAACGGAAGCCGTAGTTTGGAGATAAAGTGCAGGATTGCAAGGATGGAAATGGATGAAATGGTTTACCGTTCAGCAAATTTGATTTCTTGGCAGGCGCAGGGGGTCAAGAAATTTTATCTCTTTAACATGTCTTGGCTTTCATCACTTTTGGCGAGTTTTTCTTCGTATTTCAAGACAATAAAGTTAGCTTAAGAACAACGCCTGCCCATCATCGTGAAAACACGATTTATCAGCCGAGACAGTGTTGTGTCAACTTGTTTTATTGTATAATGTGCTTCAATTGTCCATAGATCTAGAGAGATGAAAATTAACCATCATGTGTTCATCTTCTTCAAAAAACATATGATTTGTTACTTATTGACTAAGTTAGGTCGGACAGGATGGGAAAATATTTGGCTCTCGGTCATGGCGCACGGACTTCGCTGCGTTCGGTCCGTACACCATGACCTCGAGCCAAATATCTCCCCATCCGGCCCTCCCACTTAGTCCATAAGTACATATTATTTAACGTTGTTTAGCATGGAAAGTGCAAGCAAATTTACCGAAATGTAAAACGCACATGCAGCTAGAGGCATTGTTTTCGCCCACTAAACCTTTTTTGTGACGTTCTCGCTGCCGTCGCTGTCGTGCTTGCTTAAGTTCCTTAACTCTGCCAGGGTACCAATGTAGAGAGATTTGACTTTATTTTTCGTCTTATCGATTGCTCACAGACACCGATCTATTTTCAGTTCGTGCCTTTCTTTGCGTCTTTTGGCAAGCGCGGCCATTTTGAATACAGTCGAATTCCCTCTACAACCAACTTTACCTACAAATGTAGAGAGGCAGCTGTTACAAAAACGTTTTAGCAAGATGATTACGGTGAAAGGATGGAAGTTGGGATAGGAAAAATGTCCATTGAATTGTTGGGAGTTGGCCGTTACTGAACGCAGGTTCGACTGTAATTGAGGTGCGGTCGACTATTGCAAGATCTGAACCCAAGTTATAAAGTTTGGAAATGCTTCAAAGTTAGCGATCACGCGGCACGAATGATAAAATTTTCCATTGAAACGGCTTGCGACCAAACGCTTTTTGGTTACAGAACCACCTAAGGTCGACCGCGTCTAAATCATTCAAAATCATTCAAAATGGCAGAAATCAAATTTCTTTATCATTAGTGTTAGAGCGGTTTTCAATTGAGTGTCGTAAAACCAAAACCAAAGTAATTACTTTGACCAATCACAGAACTCGCAGACAATCTGATGAACCAATCAGAACTCGAAGCAAATACATGCAGCCGGCACCAAGCGCGGGAAAACGCGTGCGAGCAAATCACGATGGCGCGAGATTTTTTAGCCAATCACAAAGCGTAGCAATGCAAAACCAAAGCAATTACGGAATTACTTTCGATACTCAATTGAAAACTGCTCTATGTTAGATGTAGTAAACATCATGTAAAGTAAATGAAATACGGCTTGTTTTTATCAATCTAGGGAAAACAAACCCTCATGGAAGGAAATCGCAAGAAACAGATCCAAGCTAGTTTCACATCTGCTTCAAGACTATGATAAGAGAATACGACCATATACTGGAGGTACGACTCCGTTTATGTCCTTGTTGTCCTTATGTCGTTGATGTCCTTGTTGTCGTTTTATTGCGTTGGACGATAGGAGAACGCTTCCTAATTCCGTCGGGTATTGGTCTGGGCGCAGAGGATTGTGGGAGGTATCAGGCTGGATGCCATGCGATTTTAGGGTTTGGGCGCCATCTTGGACTGATGCCTGATGACTGATGATGCCTGATGCCTGATGACTCGTTTCAGACACATACACCTTATTTTCAAAAACATAGCTATTTGTGAAATATATATATATATATATATATATATATATATATATATATATATATATATATATATATATATATATACCTTTTGTATTGCCATCAAATAGGTGACGGTAAAGAGGGCTAATTTTAATGACATACATGAAAAGAATAATAAATTGGCCGCCATTTTGGAATAAGGTGTATGTGTCTGAAGCGAGTCATCAGGCGTCTCAGAGAATCTTATGAAGAGTACAGAGTTACAGCCATTTTTCTGCTTATAAAAATAGGCCCTCTTCGGGGAACAAGCCGGTCTTTATTATGCGCTACTAAATTTTTGGATGCACTGTTAATACAACCTTTCTTCTTTTGAAATTGAAACCTTAACCCTTTAAGGACGGCAGTTTAGTAGTGAACCCGATCCTCCTTTTTGGACCAGTTTTCTACCAGTTAGCAAGAAAGTGGCTAGAAATGAGTTTTGCAACAAGAAAGGCTTATTTTCCTGCTTATTGGATGTAATTAAGTTTCGTTTTTGTTTTCGGCGCATGCGCATAAGCCAAAATTTGGACTTTTTTTGCGAAACTATTTCGATCTTTCCTTCTCGCTCTTCTTCTTTCCTTTTTCTTTCTTTTCAATATCGTGCTTTGTTGCCCACTTTATCGTCTTTCTTTCCATTGGAATTGTGGCTGGCTTACTTTCCAGGAAAATGGAAAATTTAATCTGGAATCAGTGGTATGCAATTAGCGAAATTGAAGTGAATTTTTGCCCAAAATGTAAGTAGGTTTTTTGTGTGTAACTCTGTCAGGATTGGTCAGATTTTCCAAAATGAGGTATCTGCGGAAAGATCTATCCTTCCTAAATTCGTTGTTGACCATTTGTTTGTTTTAAACGGAATGCCAAGGGTTGAGAAAGGAATTATCTGCATCGTTCAATATGGGACGAAAATGACCCCATCCGTCGGAAAAGGGTTAACCCACGCGCTGTCTCGCGCGCCCTTTATTATCGACTTGTCTAATCTTCTTCGGCCAATTTTTAATCAATGTCTTGAAAGAACAAAATATTAAAAGGTTTAGAGGTTTCAATGTACGAAAGGGTCGGCTTTTGCAGAATTTATTCTTGAGAAAGTGTAGAAAGGTCTTTGCGTTATTCGGGTGCCATTGACTTTAGCGAATTTGATCTCTTTCTGATTGCATCATTGTTACAGCTTTTATTGTTACAACTTTTGTTGTCGCAGCTTTCAGTTTCAGCATAGCGTCTACTTGCGCAAGCGCAGTCGGCAAAAAAAATACCGCTGCGTTTTGTTCGCATATCCAAGCTATCGCAAATGCAGGTAACAGTTTTAATGTATATAGGGCGCTTGGCATTTGACAGAACTGGCCGGCCAGACCGGTCAGTTTGTAAACAGAATGCAACTATTTGGAAAGCCTGTTCCTACAAGTCCATCAGAATGATAATGCATACTGTCTACAAATTGACTGGTCTAGAGACGGAGCCAGTTTGATTATTATGTCGGTTTTTTTTTTTTGTATTAAACATTATGTTTTATTGTTACATACATGTACCACAATCACAAATTACAGGTTGCAACTATAGAGCTAAGAAGACTTACATGAGATTTACAAAATTACAAATCATATCTACATTTCAGGATATAAATAACTATAAAATTTACATGAGACCTACAGATAGTATTTAAACAAAAGAAAGGAGGAAAAGGAAAAATGACAATGAAACTAAAAGTCTGCCAGCCGTATTACACTATAACATATTTGACGTTACTAAAAATGTGGTTGTTGTTCATCGTGGTGTGCCGAAGATAGGTAAACGATTTTTCGTTTGTCTCACGATGGAGTCACTTTAAGATGTTGATCGCGACGTTTCGACTGCTATTACTGCTAGTCTTCATCAGGCGATGAGGTCGATTGGTTACGTGTCGCTTATGTAGCACGTTGGCTTGTTGCTATTGGTGCATTTCGATCCTCATTATTATTCCGAAAAGATGTTGTTCCCTCTCCGGTCCGATTTGATATCGGTCGGCTGTTATGCTTCTTGATTGTAGGCATCCACGCTTCGGGAATTTCAATTCCACTATCTCTGTTGATGTTATTAGGATGAAGTCTTATGTGGATGGCCTCTTTAACTCTACGGGTGTACCAGTGTGGGTCACGGTCAATAAACTTAACCTCGTCCCAAATAGGAAAATGCCCGGTCTTGTTAGCGTGTTCTGAAACCGCGGAGGTTTGAGTACGAGCAAGCCGTATGTCTCTATCGTGTTCTTTTATCCTTTCATGCATAGACCTCCCTGTTTCTCCGATATACACTTTGCCGCATTCGCAAGGAATCTTGTAGACAACACCGTCCTGTTTATTAGAGTCGAGGACGTCCTTAGGTCGTACTAAGTGTGACCTGAGAGTTGTGTCAGATTTGAAAACAGTGCGTACGCCTTGTTGTTGTAGGCAGCGGCGAAGAACCTCTGATACACCTTTGATATAGGGCAATACTGCAGTAGATTTAAAATCCTGCGTGGATTCCTTCTTTGTTGTTGGTCCTTTCGTTTTTGTGATTTTTTGTACAAACGAGGAAGGATATCCGTTAGAAACAAGAACCGACGACAAATGTTTCTTTTCGTTGGAGATAACTGATGGTCTAGTAATGAGGTGTTTGGCTCGGTCATACAGACATTTCACAATACCACGCTTAACTGACTGCGGATGGTGTGAATCATAGGCCAGGTATTGATCAGTATGAGTAGGTTTCCTATATACACTGGTAGTGAGAAGGCCGTTTGAGTCCCTTGTAACTGACGTGTCTAGGAAAGGGATAGTGTTGTCTTTCTCTGTTTCCATGGTAAAACGAATGGTAGGCTGTTGGTTGTTGAGATGTTGCAAGAAACCGTCGACATTGCTTTGATCTAATATGGTAAATGTGTCATCTACATATCGCTTCCAGATCTTAGGTTTATATGGCGAAGTTGCTATTGCCTGTTCTTCAAATTCTTCCATGTAGATGTTTGCTATAACCGCGGAGACTGGACTCCCCATGGCTGCTCCGTCTTTTTGTTCGTAAATCGATCCATCGTACTGGAAATACGTAGATCTCAAAACGAAGTTCAAGAGGTCGGCAATCTGTGTTGGTGCTAGTGTTGTGCGGTCAGCAAGGCCGGGAGTAGTAGTAGAGGGGGGTGATCCTGCCCCGCCTTAAATAAGGGGTAAAGGACGTGATTAACGCCCTCCTAGAATATATAAAATTCTAGTCCCCCACGAACCTCCCTGCGGTCGGTTCGTGGGCTTAGAATTGTATATATTCTAGGAGGGCGTTAATCACGTCCTTTACCCCTTATTTAAGGCGGGGCTGGATGCACCCCCCTCTACTACTACATAGCGACCAATAATATTCAGCTTCGCCGTTGCGCTACGACCCCACCCTAAATAAGGGTTAGATTACACGATTTAACGCCTCTTGCGTGAACTGGGTGCCGGTTTTGCCAATTGAAAAGATGTACACATTGGGATATATCTGAGATGCCGAACAGAGCGGAAACCGCCGCGGAGTTTTTGAGAAAGATGAGAATCCCTTTGAGAGAAGGTGATGACATCTATGCAAAAAACAAAGGAACGTTTGCTTACAATCCTTGCAAACACTGCGGTTTAAACTTTACACAGGACCACTCACTCGTGGAGCATCAAAAATATTCTTGCAAGATGCTAATAACAGAGCCACGTCCTAAGGTTATTTGCCCTGGTTGTTATCGAAGATTGTCAAAGGCAACAGTTTACAATCACTTAAAGAAAGGATGTCCACCTTTAAGAAGAAACGTTCGTGTTCTTCACGAGCATGAGGTGCCTTTGCAACCACCACCCCCACAACACCCACCACAACCACCACTGTCACCACCACCAGTGGTTGCTCGAGGGGTCTTTGCAAACTCAAATGTCAGCCAGCATGAGCTTGATGAATGGTTTAGCAGGCAAGAGCTGAATGAATGGCTTGACAAGCAAGAACAAAAATTATCTTTTAACTTGAGTGATCTTGACCCTTTACAAAAGATCCGCGATGCAAGTTTTGTTGAAGCCTTCATCGAGGGTAAAACATCACTCTCAACGTTTCGAACAGAGCTGTTCAGCTTTTATCAATTGAAGAAATGCGTACCCTTCATATATCAATGATGCCTGGACTGCAAAAGTTCTTGAACTTTCTTAAATCAAGGAAAACTGGCCTAAAACAAAGGAGTCGCGCTTGGGTCAGTGCCAGAAAGAGCACCATCGGTGCTTCAGAAGTCGCCGCACTGATAGGGGCTTCACCCTTTGAAAATGAAAAGAGCTTACTTTTTAAGAAAGTGCAGGCACCCGCCATGAGCAACATGACGGCATGTACCTGGGGCAACCTTTTCGAGCCAATCGCGCGAAAATGTTTTGAACAAAAACATAACACAACCGTCTTTGCACACAGTGTCTCGCTTAATCTGGCAAATGATCACCCCCTTTACGGAAAGCTTACATGTAGCCCTGATGGCTACTTCGAAGACAAAGACGGAAACTTTATTCTCTTAGAGTTTAAATGCCCTTTTAAACGAAAGATAGCCGTTAGATCTATTCCGCGTTATTATGTGACACAACTTCAGACAGGCCTCGCTTTCAGTGGAAGCCTAGTAAAAAAGGGCCTTTTCGTTGACTCGTATTTCAGGCTGTGCCCTTTGAAACAGATGACATCAAGCACGTTTCATAACGCGAAGCTAAACGGAGGTGTTGTTCATTCAACAAAGGCAAATAAAACACTTGCCTGGGGTGTTGTTTACCTCTTCTCTAAACAACCCTTAACTAAAAATCAAACTGAGCTTGTTGACGTCGCTGAACTTACTCAGGCTCAGTTTGAGAAAATAATGGCAGGAATAGAGGAGAAAGAGCTCTGGTGTTCTTATGGCCCTGTTAGAACAGACTTCAGCGCAAATGTTGAGCAAGAGGAGTTTTTAAGGCGACAAAAATTCAAGAGCGAGCTAAGCAGCAATGCCGAGGGGCCAAGGGCTGTGGCGTTCTTAACTTGGAAGCTCCTTGATGTTACAGAACTTCCAATCACCCAGCAAGAGGGGTTCTTAACAGGCATTCAAGCAAGAGCCGAGAGTTTTCACAGACAGCTAGACGAACTAAAAAAAAAAATTCATTCGCTTATCAATACAACTTCCGCTGGAGAAGTTATCGAAAACCCCGCGGACTTCCTTAACAATACAGGCGAAAAAATAACTTCCGCTGCAGAAGTTACCGATACTGAAGGAAACGTCGAGGCCTTTCTTCAGTGGCAGTTTAAGCAATGAATAGCCGCTTGCCAACACCGTTCATGCTTTCGGTATGTAGATGGTCCTGGAAGCCTTATGTAAGATAAAATGTTCTGTTTTCTTGGTCCTTCTATCAAAATCAGGGCCAAGATTTTATAAATTTTGAAATATAAAGAAATATTATTTGGGAGATAATGTTTCACGCTTGTGTGAACACATTCTGTTTGTTCAATTTCGTCATAGGTTAATCTCGGAGGGGGTTCCCCTCTAAGCCGGCTTAATAAAGATGTTGTGTATTTATTTAAATCACTTCGTTTTATTTGTTTTAGAATTTTAAACAACTCGTTTATCGTTGGATTAACATTTTTTTTCTGTATTTCTAATAAAATCTTTTCACTACCTCTTATAGATTCTAAAGAGTTATTTCCGAATAACTGATCAAGCCGGTATTTAAACTGATAATCTTTCTTGACCCTGCTTTTAACTGTTATATTTTCATTTTTGTAAAGGTCTGCATGATAAAATGCGACACTGTCTATTTTTTCAATGCGGCTACATATTTTACAAACAAGTTCCTCTGAAGCAACCACGAGTGAAAAAGATCCACCACAGCTTTGGCAGGATTTTATATTTTCGTTTGTTCTGCTTTGAATGAAAACAAACTCATTTTTGTGGTACCGCTCGATTAATTCTTGTCTTGCCGACAAAGAAAGATATGAAAAGATAATTTGTAACTTATCTTTAAGTTGTGAGCGGTTAAACTCGTCTATATAGTCATTTTCATAGATGCCTCGCAGCCAGACGTGTCTGTGTTTAACATCTAAGACATCTAATTGAGTCTTGTATTCATTCTTTTCATCCATTTGTCTAACGATAGACAGTTGTTTGTTGAAGCATTTATAGTCAAGCCCCGTCATGGTTATAATTAGATATGACAAATGTTCAATAAGTAAAACGAAGCTTCTAGAACATACCGAAGCGCCCCAAAAATTCCAAAGCGCCCCCAAAAAACTTTTTTCACCAAAACTGGGGCGCTCAGGAATGTAATTTTGATAATTCGTTTGAAAAAATAAAATCGGGGCGCTTCGGAATTTATTTTGCACTGCAAAGATTAAAAAGTTCAGTGAACCCACTCGGTTCCAGTCTTTCGCGCACCGCGTTTTACAATCCTGGCAAAGGAGACTGTTTCGCAGGGATATATTGTTTTCCTTTCGAGATTTGCAGATTAAATCCAGAGTTTATTCTTTCAAATCTGACTTGGACACAGCGGTAAGACGATTTAATTTTTTTTGGAACTCAACTTTGACTTCTTTGCGGAGTTCTTCTCTGAGCTTGTCAAGATCTGGCGCTTGAGGCTGTCCACTCTGTGTGGGCTTTGTTTCACCAGAGCGTATCGCGTTTTTCAGTTTGTTGTATTTTTCAACCTCTTTTATGATGATCGTAAACTCTGGATCGTCGATGTTATTGTCAGTTAAAGCCTTTGAGATCATCTCATAGACAGAGTTCCGTTTGGCAACAGCAAGAGTGTAGATTTTCTCGTGTTTCGCGATTTTTCGTTCCAATCTCTTGCTGAACATTGTGAGGACCACAGAGGAAACCCCTGTAACGGCCGCCACGCCGGCAAGGACAGGACTGGCCACAATTCCAACTCCAGATAAGGCTGTCCCCAAAGTGGCTGATGACATGCCTGAAGAAACCAAACCAAGACCCACAGCTGTTGTGTGAAGAATCGCTTGGGCCCGTTTGTATTTCTTTGCGACCTGGCGGTAGTGGTCGGCTTCTTTTTCAAGCTCTTTCTGTAAGTCTGTTATTTTCTTGAGCCGGAAGTCTTCGCCATTTGCTGGTAAGCTTGGGTAAAGCGATTGAGTCTCACTGTAATCCGGTGCCGATGGCAACACATTAGCTGAGCTCATGGTTGTGTATACATATTAATTTATTTCAACTTCAAATTCAAGAGGCATGTTATTGAAATCAAAAAGGTCATTGTTCTCATCCCTCACAGACAGTGTTATGCTGTTTACATAATCGCCAGACGAGACGTCACGCAAGATGTTCTGCTGTGTTGATTCATAGAAAACTTTCTCATATGGCTTTCCACGAAGATCAAATCGAGCCAAGACTGTCGAAGGCTTGCCGTTGAACAGGTTCTGTTCTTTATCAACCAGATCGCAGTGGATAAAGTAAGTGCTTGGTGAGTCGAATTTTTTACTGGTTATATGTGGAGGCGTTTGTAGACCCTTGCCAAATAATAATCTGATATTATTGGAAAGACCTATTGCATATTCACCTCCTGGGTTCAAAATCGCCATAGCACCAAGAGGAGAATACGATTCCGCTTTAAGGTCTATAACCCATTCTTTGTATTTGTCAACTATCGTTTTTGCTAAACTACTAGGAGTGTAAAAACTAGGCTCAATGTTGATTATAGTTGGTTGGGCCTTCGAGCCTGATACTTTGACAGATATTTCTCCTCTTTGTTTCAAATTATGCCACGAATTGCAAATCGAACAAGAAACGAGCCTGATATAGCTCGGTTTCTGAAGTGGGTGGTCGAAGTAGATGGTGTGAGGGTTCGAAGGTGCGACGATTGTTAACACAACCATTGTGTATATAAAATATATTTATATACAATCATGTTTGGCAGGCGCCCTGGCGGATTTAATCCTGGTTCAAACCTTGGTCTAGACATTGGCGGTCACGATTACAGACCCCCGCCTCCGTTTTATTCTCCTCAAAATACCCTCCAACCAAGGTATATCCAACCAAAGCCCCCACCTTCACCAGATCCGCAACTGGCTTGGCTTAGTTCTCCAGAGGCTGAAAAGCTCTCTACAGTCGCCAAAGCGAAGGCAATCTCAGACTTCAAAAGGCGTTTCCCGCATGCTGATATGTCAAGATTTACAACAGAAGTTTCTTTCGACGAAAATCACAAAGCCACAGGAGAAGTGCTTTTCATAAAGGGCCCAGGCTCCTGGGCTATGCCTTCAGACATACCGCACAAGAATTGGACACAAGCCCTGAAAGACGCCCTTGGCTTAGAGTATATTGGCGGTTTCCCTTATCAGTTGACGTTAAACCGAAACACACAAAAACCAATCCCGGCTGTTGATTTCTCCACCTCAATCGATAAAGACATGATGATCGGCTCTGTCTTGAACGATGAAGCGCAAAAGATCTATGTCACGCCAACTGATTATTTCACAACGAAATACAGAAACATTTTCAGAGACACACAGATTTCGTTCACAACCGCGAAATATGGGAGAAAGTGGCTCGGCGGTCCGCATATGAGTTTCTGGCCACAACAACTAAACTTTGCTCTGTGGTGTGCAACAACCGGCTGCGGGATCTCGCGTGACCTTCTGTTTGATAAGAACTCGACTCTCTCCCTAACCCCGCAGCTCCGATCATTTTACAGGTTTCACGTCTATTTCACAACAAGACGAATACTCTACAAGCTGGGTGGGGAACAGAGCGTGAGTGCTTTGCCAGACGACCCCACATTCAACCAGAAAGACAACAAGTTCAACATCGACGCATCCAAGAGGATTTGCCAAGAGTTCGGTGTCGACCCAAATTCTGACTTCCGTTTCACATACGGCAAAAATCACGGTCTTGGCAATGTGTACATTTGGGTTGCATATGATGGGCCCAGTTCTACTGATTACGACTATCCTGATCCCGATCTAGCCCTGTTTGATGACGAGCGTGTCACAGACAGAAAAGACCCAAACTATCGAGCAAACGGTATATACTTCGTTCGTAATGACCAGGGCGCTGTTAGTCAGTTCGAGCACTTTGTGCCGAATTACGCACAAGGGTTAACACAGCCAGGGCTCGCTCGTATGAATCAGTCAATCGAGGCCTTTGTGTACTGCATCCTGGGTGCACAAGCAAACACTCGCAGCAGCATTCTTGGGAATGGAGGCCGAGCATTCGAAACGCAGAGAGTATTCCTCACACTCTTAGAGAACGCCATAAGACTGAACGACATATCTCTAAGCGTACAGCATTATCAGCAGGCCATCCAAGCAACGAAAGTGTGGCTAAACTTTGTAGTTGCCCCTGGTAGCTGGCTGATGCCGTCACGCATGGTTATCAACACAGAGAGCGTGGTGGGGTACAACAACAAGTTGAAGCAGGCAACGCAAGGGATGAAGCTTGGTGTTAACAATGATGTCAATCTTGCCACAAAAAAAGCCTCCCTTCGCCCCATGGATGGAGGGCCGACAAAGATTAATCCACCAAACAGCCACCCATCGAACCCGATTCACAAACGGGCGACACAGGCACAGGGCATCGCGCCCAAACCAGCCCCCACGCCAACACCACAACCAACGCAAGAGACACCACCACCCCCAACGCAAGAGACTAAGATCGAGCCGCATCACGTAAACAAGGCGCTCATTGCTGGGGGCGCTCTTGCTTTAGCAGGCTTGTTTATCTGGATGCGTTAACGCTTGCGCTTGATTGTTTCTTTCAACCAAGAAAGCCACAACGGCAAGGATCAGTAGCCAGGCGTGCTCGCCAAGAAAGGATAAAACCTGGCCGGCTGTTTTGAAGATAAAGCCCACGATCGAGCCGATCAAGCCTGGCAGGGCGTTGGCTGCTTTTTTGCCAAGCTCTTTAAGCCCATTTCCAATAGCCTTGGTAGCCTTTGCCAGGCCATTCAAGGTGGTTAGTACCACAGCGCTGATGACAATACCGGCAGCCAGAACAACTGCTTGAAGGGTCCAACCATATTTCTTGAATATCTTTTGACCCGCTCTCTCAAAGGCATGGCCCTTTCTCTCTCCTCGATTTCTGTATTGACTCTTGCCAGCTCTTCGCCACGTTCTGCAACTCGAGCTTCTGCAGCTTCTCTGTCAGAGGGAGAAGTGTTCTCATCCTCTATCACGCGTCTGTCTTCAGCGTTTAGTTGTTCAAGTTCTTCTTTTTGTTGTTTTAGTTCATCAAGCGGTTTTTTTGCGTCTATTTTTGCACTAAGTTCATTTATGTTACTGTTTATGTTATTATTGTCGGCCGTGAGTTTATTGATGTCTTCTTGTAATTTTTCTGCTTGTTTTGCTGTTTTCTGAAACTGTAGCAGTTGTTTTCTTTTATTTTGATGCTCAGATTCAAGCTTTTTCTTTTCATCTTTCAGCCTTTGTATTTCTTCTTCATTCAGTGTCCCATGCTGGTTTTCAAGCTCCTGAATCTGGTCATCAGCCTGTTTTATTTGATTTCTAAGGACATCCATGTCTTGCCGAACCTTGTCTCTATCTGCGAGCGTTTTTTCCATTTGTTGTTTTTGATTTTGTTTTGCTTGCAGTTCTTGTTGTTTTTGTTTTTGTTCTGCTTGATAGTCTTTCATCTGATCAAACATTGACTTTCCGAGATAAGTTTTGATTTCTTGTGAAAGATGCGGGTTTTCCCTTAGTTGGCGTGTTACAGCGTTTTTTGTAAACACAGGATATGCCTTTTTTCCACTGCCAACCATTTTAACGTACAGCCTCGGGTTTTTGCCTGTTCTATCTGTTTTGTAAAATGTTTCGATAGCGTCTTTATTCGCATTTGGGTACATGTCTGTGAGGTCTGCCCAAGGCGAAGCTTGTCTTGTTCGTTGAAGCCGCTGGCTTAAGTCATCACCCGCAAGCAGAGGGTCGGTGTCATCTAAGCCGCTCTGTTCGTGAGGCAGTGTATGCATTTCATGTTGTTCACCGCCATGATATGGGGTTGATGTGCCGCCCGGTTGAAAGGGTGTTGTTGTGTCAACTTCTTCTTCATCATCGTCATCGCCATCGTGGTCTATGTCCCAGTCAAGCCCGGTGTTTTCGTTCTCGCCAGGTATATCATAACCTCCTTCTGCCATGATGATATATAAATATAAAATTTATATATATATGGCTGTGCAACCAAACCTCCTCCCAACGAACGCAGAGAAGATTCTTGGGGCAATGAAAGCAGAGCGCACCGTAAAGCGCATCACATTTGATCGCTCTACAGCCCAGCCGGGCGAGACCCTGTACGTTACGGTGCCCAAGCTCAACGAACATGAAGTTATCGTGCCAGGCTCGCTTGCCTTGATCTTTAACATCGACCTTACCGGCGGCCACGCAAACAACTCTCTTGTACAAAATGTCTCCAGAGCACTAGTTGACAGGCTCGTTGTCAAGTTTGCCGCCACCACTATCCAGGACACCGTCGGGTACGATATTTACAAGATCTTTGAGGACCTCTTCCTCTCTGTCGACAAGCGCGAAAACATGCTTTCAGAGGGCATCCAGAGCGTTGACTTGTGCAAGATCCGCTCTAATTCCGGCGACAAGAAGACCTCTAGCGTGGATGTGGAAAACAAGCTGGAGACCATTTACAAAAACAAATACCGCATCAATCTGGATCACCAGATTCTAACGGACCACGGCGTCATGTACCCGCAGGCCCTCTACAACGATTTGACATTCGAGATTACGCTCGCCCAGGCCTCTCAAGTTGTCAAGGGTTCGGATACAAGCAAGCTTGTCTACAAGTTGACAAATATCCAGCTTGAGTACGAGACAATCCGAAGTAAGCAGCTGGCCGACGAGGCAACAAGTGTACTCTCTAGCGGAAAGGAGTTTGCCTACGACCATATCATGCGAGAGGAAGTGGTCCCCTTCTCGAAGGGTTCAGACGCGCGGCTAAATCTCAGGGTGAACCCTCAGCGCAGGTCTCTGAAAGCCATCCTTCTGCTATTCATAGAGCCATACACGGCTGGAGCCAGGGACTCAGAAAAATACTTCAATCCAGACAAATCCAATCCAAAGTGAATGTTACCATCAACGGCTCACCCAACAGGATTTACAACGACGGCATCAGCGGGACAGACATGTGGAACGAGCTCAGCCGCCTCTTTAAAAAGAGTGGTGACGGCAGGCCCAACATGAATCTGACCAAATATCTCACGGGAAACAAGTTCGGCCTCCTTATCGACCTTCGGTCCATGGCTGATACAACTCTTCACGGTAACGGCCAACGCCTTGTCAACACAAAGAACGGCGTACATCTTGAGATCGAAAGAAAACCCTCCGGCTCAGGAAACGTGCACTGCCACATCTTCACCATCAGCGACTCGCAGATGAACATCATGGACAGGCAGCTGCAGGCTGTTCAGTATTAAATATAGATGGACCCCCAAAAGTTGCCTTTCAATGCTCTAATCATAGGGCCGACTAACTCTGGCAAAACACAATATCTCTTGAATCAGCTACGCGGCCCCTTCAGGGGCAAGTTTGATTATATCGTTCTCTTGTGCCCAACCTTTGTTCACAACAAGACATACGATGGGTTCATAGACAATGAGCCACGCATTTTCGTGATTGACTGCCAGCAGCACGCGATTGAATTTTGGCTAAAACTAGCCAGTTATCACTTCGACGGGACAAACACTCTCATCGTTCTCGACGACTGCGCTGCTTCGAAGGATGTGAAAGGTCGCACGAGTCAACTTGTCAACCTCGGCTTCAGTGCCAGGCACAGCGGCATTTCCGTGTGGGTGTTGGCGCAGCAGTTAACCAGCATTGCCAAGCCGTTTAGAGAAAACGTGGCAGCGATCGTGCTTTTTTACACACCATCAAGCAAAACAACTAAGGCCATCTTCGACGACTATGCCGGCGAGCTCACACATGAAGAGTACAAAGAGCTTATTGCAAGATTGAAGAGGGGCAAGTTCGGTCACATGGTTTTCTCTCTGCGCTACCCTTATGGAGTTAATATATACTCTGAACCATGAATGCCTCCACCAGTCTCCACAAGCTCACAGTCTTTTCACAGCTTCTTGGTGAATTACAGAGCAGGACGGAAGAGATGCAAATCCAGAAAATCAAAACCGCTGGCGAGGACGATCTGCGCCTCATGCTTCTTAGCCGATATCCTTTGAAAGTTGTAAAAATGCCAGACACAATGACTTCACTCATACGGGAGATTCAAAATATTTTGCCTGACATCAATAGAATAATTGAGAATTAATGTATACACGATGGCAACAAACCCTGGAGACATTGTCATACCACCTGAAGTGGCTTAGTCTATAGAGGAAGCGTTTCCTATGGACGAATCTAAGTCGAAAGCCCATCTAATTGGCTACATTCAATTTCTGGAGTTTTTGCTTCGGGAGATTTGTGAAGACATTACAAAAAAAAATAAATAAATGTATACCCACGGTGGCAACAAACCCTGGAGACACGCAGGTAATAATCGGACTAGCCCCCCAGGAAACCGAGGACATGATCCGGAACTCAACAACAGCAATGACCCGCGAAGAAGCTAACGTATCCAAGGAAGTCTATGACTTTCTGGAACTATTTAATGAATGCGGAGAAAACCCGAAATTCACAGTTTTGTTTCTGGAGGCTACTAGTAGAATTGTAGATGAAGCCAATAAAAAATAAAAGTATACACAATGGCAACAAACTCTGGAGAAGAGGTCGCAATGAATGAAATCATGCAGATGCTAGAGTCAGGCCCTGATAGCTCCTTGCCATCAGCGATTCCTGAAGTCTTAACAGGCCCAGACACTCAAGCTCAACGTGAGAAACTAGCAGTCCTTGTTTCAACAGGCAAATCAAAAGAAGCCATCGGTGCCCAGCTCACACACGAGCAGGTGAAGCGACTGACAGATAAGGAGGTTGAAACATTCTATAAAAGATATGAAGCCTACGTCGGCAACAAGACGACCGAGTCTCTGATTGACAGCGTTATAATGCTCGTAACAAAAGCCATCGGCTTGGCTGTTGATATTGACGACGTGAAGGAGTTGCAGAAAGAACTCAAAAATGACTACATGATTCAACATGAACTGTCATCTATTGCTGGAGGCCTGGCACTGCGATGCGGGCGATTCTTGGCCTTGGCCAATGCTGCTTTGATCACTACAAAACACATAGACTTCAAAAAGGAGTCTCCACCCGCTCACCCAAGCAGCAGGGACAGTGAAGGCTACCCCCTGGAGGGCTTTGACGAAGTTGACGGACCACGAAGGAACCACGAAGGAACCATGAAGGAACCATGAAGGAACCATGAAGGAACCATTAAGGAACCATTAAGGAACCATTAAGGAACCACGAAGGAACCATGAAGGAACCATGAAGGAACCACGAAGGAACCATGAAGGAACCTACAAGGAACCACGCAGATTTAAAATAAATATATACACGATGGCGCAACCGCTCGAGACGATTCCTGAAGAAAAAGTCGCTCCTACATCCACACACGTAACCTCTGATACCCCAAAGACTGCTCCGGCTAAAAACCCTGGCCGTGTTGCTTCTGGAAAAGCCTTGGCTGCACGAAAACGGCTGGCAAAAGAGGCAAAAAAAACAAGCCAGCCAGGCAGACGAGCCTGCCCCAAACGAGGCGCCGACGAAGGCAGAATCTAGCAGCAACACTTTTCTCATCCTTGGTGTTGGAGGTTTGATTGTCTCCGCTTTGGGCGTCTATTACCAGCGCGAGGCCATTATGAATACCCTTAGGCGCAACGAGACACCACCACCAGCAGCAGCAGAGGCCCCTCCACCAACACAGAGGCCACTAAGACGAAGAATTCGAGAAATGGAGTAAAAAAAAGAATATATGTATACCATGGGGACTCACGACTTTGTGAACTTTATTGGCTGTGCTATCGCCGGTTATCTTTGGGCTTGCAGTACCTACACCCTCTTCAGCACAATTAACAATGCATGTAAGAAACGCTATGAAGAGAAAATTGCTGCACACGAAGAGGGAGAGCAAAGACATAAGGGACTTGCTGAGCGTGTGGAGGAGCAAAGAGAAAGTAAACTTGCTAAGTATATGGAGGAGCAAAGAGAAAGGGCATTTGCTAAGTATAGGGAGGAGCGAAGACAAAGGAAACTTGCTGCACACGATGAAAAGATGAGACAGCAGGCACTTGAGTTTTACAAAAAATTCTGTGAAGACGAGAGTGAAGACGAGAAACAAAAGCCATAAATATACACCATGTCTGACAACAAGCTCGTGAAATATGTTCTCGATGCTGCCACAATCACTGGCCTTGTCGCCGGTATTGGCTGGATTGGCAAGAAAATCATCAAAGAAAACCTCACAGCTGACCCCAGCGCGAGTCTGATGAATTACATCAAGTTCGTAGCTGCCACTACTGGGAGCCTTGCACTCAAGAAATACCTCGAGGACCAGAAAATCCTCCCTTCCACGGTGTAATTATATACAAGATGGCCTCAATCGCTATCATGGTTGGTGGCGCAATTCTAAACGCAGCTGCTTTCACTGGCGGCAATTATCTTGCAAAATACTTGTCTGGCGACAGTGGCCAAGCCGCTCTGGATGAAAAGATCAGGCACGATAAAGCGTTAGAAGCCTATCAAGCGGCCTACGCCAAATACCAGAAAGACCGCACAAAGCTCCTCGACTGGATTGCAACCAACGATCGGATCAAAGATCAAGCGAAAAAGAACTTTCAAAACACTGACCAAGCTCTAGTGCTCTACAACCAAACACATCGGGACCAGCAAATAACACTCCCCAAAGAGCCCGAGTTCTCTGACTTCTATAAGCCGGGCCCTCAGCAAAAGCAAGGCGAACTCTTGTTTATCGGTACTGGCGCACTCGCCCTCGGTTATGCAGCGTTTCGCTTTCTGTAAAAAACACATGTATATGGACTCCAAACTCTCTAAAATCTATTATGGACCCAAAGGATACTGGAAAGGTCTTGCCGCTGTAAAAAAGCTAGCTGCAGCAGCCAAGATCTCTGAAGAGGCGGCAAAGAAATGGCTCGTCAAACAAGCCCTTTGGCAAATATATCTCCCTGCGCCACGTCACATCCCTAGGCCCAAATTTGATGTCTTTACACCCAATTCAGTGCATCAAGCTGATCTACTTTTTTTGCCACACGACAAACTGCCTCACGGGAGAAAGGTTTACAAATATGCTTTGACAGTTGTTGATGTAGCAAGCCGTTTCAAAGCCGCAGAGCCCTTGAGTTCGAAAGAGTCTGATGAAGTTTCGAAAGCGCTGGCCCGGATATACAGGCGCGGGCCTTTGAAATGGCCACAACTGTTGCAAGTCGACCCGGGGACAGAATTTATGGGAGCTGTGACTAAAGAGACTGGGGCCCATAAAACAACCATTCGTCGTGGGCGTGTTGATATCCACAGAGATCAAGGGATTGTTGAAAGATTTAACAGAACCCTGGCTGAACGATTGTTTGGCTACCAGTACGCAGTTGAAATGAATCTGCCTTCTGGCCGGTCTACTGCTTGGGTTAAAAGATTGCCAGATGTTATCTCTGCCTTGAACAATGAAGTAACCAGATTGACTGGCAAGAAGCCTTCACAAGCAATCAAAGGGAAAGCCACCTCAGCCAAGCCAGCGACCCCATTTTTGAGACCAGTAGGGGCGAAGGAGAAGAAGCTCCCACCTCGGGTTAATTTGCGATATCTGTATTACCCCGGTGAGCTAGAAGGTGGTAGTCGACGAGCGACGGATCCGATCTGGTCTTTGAAGGTCTACAACATCGAAAGGGTTGTCACCAAGCCAGATGCACCCGTGGTGTATTACCTCTACGATGGACCCAAGCGGGGCTTCGTTCGCGAGGAGTTGATGGTTGTGCCGCCAGGCACTCAGTTGCCGCCGATGTCTTTGTGACCATAGGCCAGCGTATGGATGCCATCGTCTTTGATCCAGCGTTTGGAGTCAAAGGGCGAGAGCGTTGTCTTGTTTAGATGAACGCCATAGATCTGGTGATTCACGCTTCGAAGCATGTTCATCCCGTGTTTAAAGGTTTCCTTTCTGAAGAGAGCATCTTTGTAATTCTGGTGCGTAATCTCCTTCTTCGTCACAGACTTGGTGGTACCCTTTGCCTTCTTGATGTTCTTCTGACTGCCAAGCATAATTGAGTACATCTTTGAGCGCAGGCATATCACTTCAGAGATGGGGGCACCAGCGCACTCGTCCTTCATCTTGCCGATGACTTTCTTGTTTTGCTAGCTGTGAAGAAAGTGGTCTTTCGGGTAGTCGCTTGTGTCGTAGAGCTCATCGAGGCGATTCTCCATGTCATTGTAGACATCATCTGTCTTGATCTCTAGAAGCAGGCTGTCTGTGTCTGTGTAAAGTAGGTCTACTCGTGGGCCGTACTTATACTTGAGGTACTTATAGTAGAAGTCGTACATCAGAGTCTTTGAAAGATCAAGGATGCACATACCAGTGTAGACTGGACGTTTGAGTAAGATTTTGTCCTTGTGCATCTGAATCCCTGCAAGATTTTCACCAAAGACTGTTGCTCTGGCAAACAGCGGGCTTGAGATGAGCTTTCTCAACTTGTCTATCTCATTCGCGCGAACAAGCCTTATATCAGTGCGCTTTCTGAGGTTCTCCATGGTCTTACCGAAGACAGAGTTGTTCATCAGCTTGAAGAAGTTCTTTTCAAAATCAGAAGTGGCCTGCTTTCTGAGTTCTGTGTTCAGCCTTATGTAAGGCTCCATCCAGGGCTTCTGCTGAAATTTGAGCATTCGATGTATCTTCTTCAACTTCATGCCAAGATCGAGATAAAGCTGAAGATTTCTATAGTGAAGAACATATCTGTCTTTGTTTTTGAGAGTTAGGAGCAACTTCTCTGTCTTGTCCTCTACCTGCCCCTCTATCAATGCCCTTTAATAAGGAGACAACCACGACTTTGCGACTCTATGCTTTTCTGGTGCTAGAGGATAGGCGTTGTGTTCATCGTGCAACTCCTCGGAGTATTCTAGATCAACCTCAAGGATGTAGCCAATCTTTCTGTTTGGGGACCACTTCCTGATTTGGTGTTGTGTTGGGTGCACAGGGCACCATTGAAAGTTGCCAACAGGTAGTGGTTGACTCATGGCCCAACCGTAAAGATTGTTTGCATCGAAGTACATGATATAGCTTGTTTCTTGATCTGGATTGTAATCATCAAGAAAGGGGTTGTTCGCTTTGCAGAAGCGCCTGCTCTCCATTGAAATGCCGCCGCGCATGCCTTTTTCAACGACGAGGTGCATGTTGATGTCTGTTAGCAGTTCAAGGTTGATTCCTGTGTATTTCAAAAGAGCGTCCCAGCTGAGGCCCGGAGCTGTATAGTAGTGCGCAGGGTCAAGTTTGTAATGCTTGAGGCACGTTTTTCTGAAGTTCTCGAAGACATCTGCAAGGAGGAGAACATCTGTCTCTAGATAGAGATCGTGATACTCACCGAGGTCTTTACATTCGAACTTCTCCCACACCTTCTGCGCATGAGCGTAATCATTGTCGCTGATGTGCTCCTTTTTGAGCTCGCTATAAAAGGCGCTCTTCTCTGGAAGTAACTTCTCATCAAACCGCCTCCAAGAGTCCATGTACTCGTATGGATAGATTCCTTTTTGCAGAAGGAGATTGAGTTTATTGGGGTCCTTTTCATGGTTTGCCATAATTGTGAAGGACTCTGGTTTGTTTGATTTTACCAGATTGTCAAGGCTCGACTGCATGAAGTGCAAGCTGTCGATAAACCTTAATTTGCCCAGAGAGAAAGAGACGTATTTCTCCATATTTGTCGGGATGCACTTCAGATCAGATTGTACTTCTGCTATGCTGCACATGATATGATGTGCATCGTAGCCCTTCAAGTTGTGAAAGACAACAGGGATTTTCACTTGTTCCGGGTTGATTCTGAAGAGATTTATATTGCAAGCTTTGTGAGCGGCACCTCGATACTTGCCTGTTATGTGGCAGTGATCTCTAACAGCGTCTCTCATGAAGTTTCGTACGAGAGATTCTCCGCAGAAGAGGCAGTCAACTTGCTTAAAGATGGGCTTTGTTTTTTGTTGCCTTTTGTTTCTTGGGCCTATGAAGGGAGACGCCTCCAAACGCCCTGTTTCTTCGTTTTGGATGAAGGTTTTGAATGCATTGGTGTAACATTTGTTGGTTTTGTGGTGAACAAGACCGACGTACGCTCCCGTGTTCGGATCGTAGAGATCGATAGAGTCCTTGAAGTTCTCTTTGTAGAGATCCTCATTACAGATGCTGCAGAAGGCCGCATTGTTGAAGTTTGCCCAATCTTCTCTTGTCATTGATATGGGCTTCTTGTGATAGAGTTCGTCTCTTATCTCCCTCTCTAACAGTTGTATGTAATGGAGAAACCGCTTCACCGTGTCCTCGCCTCTGTATAAGTATGGCCCTCTTGTTTCACCATCAGAGCGAACGGCCATCATAGAGAACCCGCATGGCTTGTGAACCGCGGTTTTGGTTGTACTGCTTTCTTTTGGGTCTGGCTTGCAAGTGTCGATTTTTGTGACGAGACTTTCGAAGTCCGCGTAGATAACGTAAGGCACTTTCATCTGATTCTGGTAGTTCTCGAAATGCAGGATGTTTTCTCCCTCTTCGGGCATTTCAGTTCGAACTGGTCTGCCTTTGATACCCCTGCAGTCAACCAGATGTTTGTCGAGGACATCTTTCGATTTAAATCCTTTAAGGCATCTTTCGCAGAAGTGAATCCTCCGGCCTGCCTCATAATTGCTATGAAGAAGCCTACTTAGGCTTTTTATGTAGCAGTAGTGGGTGTTATTTTTATTGGTTATCAGCAACAGGTTGATTCGTCTTATCTCAGGATCTTGTACTTCACTAATTCTAAGGACTGTTGTGTTACCATTATGCCAGCCAAAGACGTTTATTGCGAGGTTATTGAGTTTTTCTACTTTAGAGATTTGATGTAAGGGTGTAGGGAAAGAGATGTCGGTGAAGTTCAAACCGTCCTCTGTCGGGTACTTGCTTGGCCTGTCTGGGTTCCTGTCTCGAGTGGGAAAGAGCGCGACTCGCAAAGCCCGTCGAAGGCATTGATTATCTCTGTTTTTGATGTTTATGATTGCCTGTTTTGCTTTGAGCTTTGGAGGAAGAGGGATATAAGAACCACCTCTGATGGCTTGATATCTTGCGGTATCAAGGAAAAGATTCTCAACTCTGTCGATAACCCAGCCTGAGCCCATGTTTACCCATCTAGCTACTTCTTCCTTGTTTGAGTTGATAACAGCTTGAAGTTGCTCGTCGGCTGCTGCTTCATGAAAGTGTGTTATTATTAGAGGATTCTCTTGCCTAAAGTAGTGGGTCATTCTTTGTGTTCCGTCGGCTCCTTCCTTCGAAAAGTGAACAAAGAATGTAAAATTCACTTTGATGGGGCCAAGGTCTGTAATCTCTCTAACTATAGTTCGAACTATAGCAGGTTTGTTCTCTTGATAAAACAAATCAAGATCGCGTATTGGATAATCAGCAGGAACAGTCATTTTATAGCTGTGAAGCCAGTCGCGCCAACCATGATGGGTGCGTACAAACTCAAGTTGTGCATCCATGGGGTTGTATATACAAGGGGTGGTCATTTATTCAATTGGCAACACCGACCCCCCAGTTCACACAGAAGTGTTAAATCGCGTAATCTAACCCTTATTTTGGGTGTGCTCGTAGCGCAAAGGCGAGGCTGTATATAATTGATCACTATGTAGTAGAGGGAGGGGGTGCATCCGGGCACACCGCAAATAAGGGTTAAATGGCGTGATTAGCGGCCTCCTAGAATATATACAATTCTGAGCCCACGAACCGACCGCAGGGAGGTTCGTGGAGACCTAGAATTTTATATATTCTAGGAGGCCGCTAATCACGCCATTTAACCCTTATTTGCGGTGTGTCCGGATCACCCCCTCCCTCTACTACTCCGGGATCATTCTCTAGTTTTCGCAAGGTTGCCTGTACGGCACCTTCTATCGGCACATTGGTAAAGAGTGATTCTACGTCAAAAGATACCATGACTTCGTTGTCCTGTATTTTTTCACGGCTAATGGTGGACACGAAATGAGTAGAGTTGGCAACTGCATAGTCTGATTTACCTGCCAGTGGGGACAGGATATCTGCTAAGTAAGCAGACAAATCATAAGCGAAAGTATTGACACATGATACAATAGGTCTCAAAGGTATGTTGGTCTTGTGTATCTTAGGTAAGCCGTATATTCTAGGTGGTTGTTTGTGTCTAGGTCTGATCTTGTTATAGACAGTTTCTGATATATGTCCACCTCGTTTCAAATTAAGGAGCTTATCAGTTAGTTTACGGCTCAGACGCTCGGTTGGGTCTTTTTTAAGGAGCTGATATGGACCTGTCTCAATCAGTGTTTTCATTTTGTCATGGTAGGTGTCAGTGTTTAGGACTACGCTAGCACGACCTTTGTCTGCTGGTAGAATCATAATAGAATTGTCTTGTTTTAAGTTCTTAAGGGCATCTTGCATTTCCTTCGTGATGTTAGGCTTAGGTGGTTTAGCCTGTTGGAGACACAACTCTCAGCTCACACTTAGTACGACCTAAGGACGTCCTCGACTCTAATAAACAGGACGGTGTTGTCTACAAGATTCCTTGCGAATGCGGCAAAATGTATATCGGAGAAACAGGGAGGTCTATGCATGAAAGGATAAAAGAACACGATAGAGACATACGGCTTGCTCGTACTCAAACCTCCGCGGTTTCAGAACACGCTAACAAGACCGGGCATTTTCCTATTTGGGACGAGGTTAAGTTTATTGACCGTGACCCACACTGGTACACCCGTAGAGTTAAAGAGGCCATCCACATAAGACTTCATCCTAATAACATCAACAGAGATAGTGGAATTGAAATTCCCGAAGCGTGGATGCCTACAATCAAGAAGCATAACAGCCGACCGATATCAAATCGGACCGGAGAGGGAACAACATCTTTTCGGAATAATAATGAGGATCGAAATGCACCAATAGCAACAAGCCAACGTGCTACATAAGCGACACGTAACCAATCGACCTCATCGCCTGATGAAGACTAGCAGTAATAGCAGTCGAAACGTCGCGATCAACATCTTAAAGTGACTCCATCGTGAGACAAACGAAAAATCGTTTACCTATCCAACATATTTGATATGCCACAATTTTCAATACCGTATACTGTTCAAATAACTTCGTTAAGAATTCATCTAGGTTACGTTTTTTGTCAGGTTTTATAAGTGTATAAATATTTCATTTGCTATAAAATCAATAGACGACGTCTGCATTTATGGGGATTTGGCATTCGGGTCTTAAATTTGCTTATTGAAAAGTTGTATCTTTGTATCATGATAATCATTAAACCATCTTAAAGTCTTCGTAAAGAATGGCGTACTATTTACGAATTGACCAGCCCGGCCGGCCAGTTCTGATAAAATGGTGAGCGTCCTAAGTTTCACAAAATTTCAAACCAACAACAACTGATTACACGAGATTCACAAAAGCGACAACATCAAAACACATACACGAGTTTCCGAGTTGCCTTTAGCCTCTCTATCAAAGCGAGGCTAGGTGCGCAACCTTTCATATGAAAATGAGTTTTCATTCACATGCAAATAGGTTTTATTTGCATTTGAATGAAAACTCATTTTCATGTGAAAGGTTTCGCACCTAGCCTCGCTTTGATACAGAGGCTAAAGGCAACTCGGAAATGGCCTATTAGCCCAACTACGTTCGACTCTCAGCTGAAAACATTCTAACTGTTAGCTAAGCATTAGCCAATTTTTAATTAACTGTCATCCGAAAAATGCCACGTTTTATAACTGATAGTTGAGTGATTGTAAATGATTTGAGCCCAGGAGTATCAGTATAGTTTGTCTCCGGGTTAGTTTAGCTCTGAAAAGAACTGTTGTTGTTGACATTAAGTGGAAGTCATCTCAGAGTCATGTGAATAGACCTTTTTCGCTTGTATGTTTTGTTTTCCATTGTTTTCCCAAAGTAGATCATGTGATGTTACCTTAGAGAACTGTTTCTTTAAAATTTTATTTTCTTCACGTGCATATGTATCAGTATGCATAATTTATGAAAAGCCAAAGGACAAATTCCCTTGAGAACATCACATGACTTACATTTGGAAAACAAAGCATACAAGCTATATATAAAGAGAATCGTCAGTTGATAGTACATACGTCAGTTGATAGTACATACGTCTGGTCATTGCTGCCATTGGTCAGTTTAGCCATGATGTTATTGGCTGTTGAGACTCAAGTCAGTGATTGGTGCGTTTCGATACGTGTATTGTTAGTGGACTCTTAGTGTAAGTTTTGTTGTCGTATTGTTAGTCAAATTTGTCGGTGAGTTCAGTCTATTGTTTGTCTGCCGTTTGTAGGCCCCAGGTAACTGTTGGCCTCGGTTCAGTGGTGTCTGTAGTTGAGTGAGATTAAAATTAACTAATAGCTGGGAAATGATTAAACGTTTAACTGAGGGCTGAGAAATGGCCGAAATTCAACTAATTCTAGCATCCTCGACCGACAGACCATCAAATATGTTGTAACAATATGTTGTTTTATTATTCCACATAAATTTAGAGTGCAAATACGCACAAACACGAGTGCAAATATGACAAGTTCAGCGCTACACTCTTCTGACTACGCGACTAAGCACTTTCAAAGCTTAATTAAGAATTTGGGAAATATGACTGTCGTATAATAGAGTTAACAATTTATTCAGAAAAAAGTTGTGTAATACGACTAGGCATTTTTAATCGTCAGTTTTTTTCCGCCTTTAAAAACGGACTCGCATAAAATGTTTCACTGAACAACCTCTATATAACGTACAAAAGTTGGTTCGTGCGCTCGATGACGCTGATAATGAAGGACAATATGTTTAGTCGTAGGTTTGTAAATAATGTAAGAAGGTCGGGCACAAAAATGGCTGCTTGATGAGTTAGGTTTCAGTGCATAGTTTATAGCAAGAAATGCAGTCAAGGCAAACCAGTATGTCAAGTGTGCATTCACGATGATAAACCTATTTATTGTGCTAAAATTATTTGCGTATACATCTTAATAAATACAAAAGCTCGTTAGCGATTAATATGTTTTTCAGAAGTAAAACGAAACTTTACTCTTCATCTGTTGGCTTACGTAATAGCTTTCTTGAAGTCTTTACCACTGCTGCTCGTAGGTCTCTAAGCCGCCAACAATATAATAATGGATTGATGGACGAATTCAAAAACAGCACAGTGTCAGCCAAGTGCCAGGCTTTTGTCCAATCCTTGTACGAGATGCTTGAAAGACTCATAGAAATGAGAATCGGAATGTAGCATAAGATCATGGCAATGTAAAATATAAATGTGTTCAAGGCACTCCGTTTATATTTTAGCATGTTTGAGTTTTGTTCCTTGCTGAGGTTTTGCGCTGCTGCCAATTGTTGGGCTTGAATCTGAATCTGATGCTGTCGAACAATTCGGTAAATTTTCACATAAGACAACGTTGAAAGGAAGATACAAGAACAAAGCGCAACAGCCATAATGCCAAAAAATATAGGCCAATTCCAAAGGTAAAGACCCGAAGAGAAGACGTTGATAATCCAGATGATAATTATCGATGTATATATGACTCGAGGTTTTGTTATAATGAATGACTGATATCTCATGGGGTATTGAAGAGCCATAAATCGATCAACACTTATGGCTGTCATTGTGCAGACAGAAACTCCACATAAAGCAAACTCCATCATTTCCGCTAGCTTTTCTAGAAAGGAATCATTTGTAATTTCACTGGCAATGAAAAACGGTTGAGAAATGCATCCAACAAGAAGATCTGAAACAGCGAGACTGAAAAGCATCGTCATTGAAGTTGATCGAATAGACGGAGTTTTAATAATGGCGGCCATAACCAACGCGTTGCCAGTGATAGATATTAGCATCAATGGAACGTTAAGGACACAGTTTACCACAACAAGAGTTCTTTGAGTAGTGCATTCCTTGCTGCTGGCAAAATCATCCTCTGAATCGATTTTACATTTAACTGTGGAGTAATTCATTTTAACGCAATTGTTCATTTTGTCGACCAGTTTTATAACAAGCGAAAATAATTTGAAAACACATTATCCTCCAGCGCTAAGTATCGAACGGGGTCAAGACTTTGCAGCATTAGTGAAACCCGATAACTCGTTTGCATCGCTTTGTAGTTGTAAACTATATTAATAAAAATTATTAAAGGAAAAGCTGTGTCTCTTTATCTACCTGTAGGCAACTTTTTTTAATTTCGAGTATTGCATTGCATATTCATATTTGCCTGAAAATGACAGTTTGTCAGCGGAACAATTAATTACATTTGGTGCGGAAACTAATTATGTTGGCCAATTTTGAGTGATGGCAATTATAAGCCTTTTATTAAAAAATAAATTGTCATTCTGCAAATTAACGGATTGTTTTCAAAATTAAACTCATATGATCTCTTCTACTAGTAGGCCTGATTTCCGCTCTTCCCGGTTCAATCCCACCGACACAGCAGGATTCCCAAACAACAGTACAGTAACAGTAATATCTATGCGAATAAAGGAATATAGAAGCTCGAAATTAATTTCCTCTGATAAAATTATAACAATTGTGTCGCAGATGCACAACTCCCATTTATAAATGTATTCGTTTTCTCTTTGTGATTAGCATATTTCGTTGCTTTTTTCTAAACATTTTTTTTTGTATTAAGGCTATTTAGAACAAGTGAAAGAGTGCACCTATTACCCTTGCAATTTTGTTAAAAGTTTGAAGGCGCAGAACAACTTATAAAATCTCAAATTTCATTGTATAATTTTTTCCGCTATTTTCTATTATAATTTTTTGTTGGTTGCACAATTCGTAGCAACGTAATGTATGTTCTTGTCAGCATAATAGTGAACGTTCGCTTAATGTCATTTATTATTTGTTTTGATAGGTACAAATGAAAGTAAATTGCACGAAAGCAATTTTCATCGATCTAAAAGAGGCAAAGGCATTATTCAAAATTCATCAAATTCATCACATTGGTAATTTCGTCATAAGAACATTTTATCGTATTTTGACAAGTGGGAAAACTCTCCGCTATTTTTATTGCCTTGTTCTTGTTCTGGGTAGGGACTAAAAAAAGTACCAGCTGGGAATTGTTTGCCTCTATTTGTTTATTACAGCAGATGTTTTAGAAATGTCATCAACTACAAGTATAATTAAGAGAAGCTCTAACATATACGTTATTATTCGGAAAAGAAACACTCCATTCCAGTCAGACAAGCCCATTTTCGAGTTGCTCTTAGCCTTCTTTTCAAACCGAGGCCAAGTGCAAAACCACTCATTTAAAAATGAGTTTTCTTTCCCATGCAAATAAAACTTATATCCATATGAATGGTTTTGCACTTGGCCTCGGTTTGAAAAGGAGGCTAAGAGCAACTCGAAAAGGGAACCACATGAGTACGTGACAAAAACATTTGAACAGGCCTGAACCGCATTTTCTAGTACACATAAAATAAGTCATTACGTTGGAAAAATGCGTCAAAGTTTTGTCCACAAGTCACGCGTAAGTTGAACTGGAATTCCATGTTCTTGATAGCATTATTTGTATGGAGGTAGCTAGCTAATTTTTAATGTTTTTTTTTTCTTTGAAGTTTCTCCAAATCTCAAAAATTGTCTACTACACATGAAGAAATCCTACTGTTGGAATCCAAATAACAATTTTGTAATGTCACCCGCGTTAGGTCTTTCTCATATGGTGGCATTATAACTGGTTTCACTTCAATCCAGAGATGTTGATATCATTTTCTCTGGCAAAGCAATTATTGTTAAATCTATTTTTTTTCGCAGTTTTACCTATGGAAGTCCGCGTTGACATGCTAGTGTCCAACATTTGGGCCATAGAGGAAGCTCGAATGGTAACGTATTTAAAACTTACTTATTATTTTTGCTTGAGACGTCATGTTAATACATGTAATGTATGCCGGTTATTTTAACAAAATTTAGACGGGATTAAACAAAACCGCGGCTAAAACCAATTTCAATCTGGTCAACCCTAAAGGCCGGCACACACTAGGCGACATGTTGCGGGGACATATATGAAGGGGGGACATGTTGCAGCGACAGTTTTCCTCGTGTGACATCCCCGTTTTTGCGAAAAAGTTCTGTTGCATGAAATTCAGCTGGTTTGAATTCGTGCGTCATGAAGCGGGGACAAAATGACCCCCATTTCGATGTCGCATCGTGTGCACTGCTCTTGCAAACTGTCCCCGCTACAAAATAGAAATTAACTGTGTTATTAATTTGAAGTCGGGAAAATGTTAGTAGTGAATGGTATTTATAGTTGCGAAGTATATAACCGTTGATAACAAAAGAGAAACGCAGGCTTTAAGTATCCGTATTTTGAGGTGGAAGACTGGAAGTTTTCTGATTTTTTGTATTCTTGGTACCATATTGATAAGCTGCCTGGATAAAGACTGTGCCCATTCATGGAAGTGTCCGTAAAGAGTGTTTAGACGGCTGTACATGTAACTTGCGTGAGCCGAAAAATCCGGCAACTTGTAACCTCTGTTTTCGCGTTCTTCGAACGCAATCCTAATTTCGTGTTGGTTTTCCTGTGCCTTACATGCAGTAAAATGTGAGATTTCTTGGTGTCTGGTCTTCCAAATGGCCGCCCCTGTTGCTTTTATCAGGGGCTCATTTCCGCCGGAAATTCCTTCGAACGCGTCTCCATAATCTCTGATTACTGCTAGTCATATATTACACGTGTTATGGCATTTAACAAATAGCGTTTGTTTGTCTAAACAGGACTTCACTATCGATATCTATCTTCGACAGTACTGGAGAGATCCTCGCCTTTCATTTCGGGAGACTGACCTGCAGAAAACGTTGACATTGAACAGGCAAACTATCGAGGAAATTTGGGTTCCAAGCACGTACTTCTTCAATGCCAAGAAAGCTTATTTTCATGATGTTACAACTGATAATTACTTGCTCCAAATTCAGCCAAGTGGGGAAATTTTTTACAGCGTCAGGTTAGTACCTCAGTCATCATAGCAAAGTTACGATGATACAATGCAATACTAAACACTTAATGACTGGTCCCGAGGGAAACAGTGAATTTTGTTTCCCGAGAATCTCTATTATTCTCGAGGCGAAGTCGAGGGAAACATCGAGATTCGAGGGAAACAAAATTCACTGTTTCCCGAGGGATCAGTCATTAAGTGATTTGTTATATAGCAACAAAAAAAAAACACAACACAAGACAGTTTGAAAAACGCGCTGAGCACTCGATCCATCATAATCATGCCACCTTTTGTCACGGTCTGATCACGGTCTGATCACGTGCGCTGGCGGGCAACAGTGCAATGTTACCCTCTGACGTCAAAATTGTTGCCCGCTTTCGCAAATGTTGCCCGCTTAGCACAATTGGCGGGAAACTGTTTGTTAGATGTCATGTGACGATGAATCAACGTTTCCCCTATTCCCAATAATAGTAGACATAGATTATGAATCATTCACTGTCCATGACAACCGTCAAAGTAGTTGAACCGTGAAAACAGTAATTTGCTGCTATTCTTAGAACCGCAGCAAATAGCAACAATCAACACGCGCGTTGTATTGACAAAATCTCCAGCTATATAACAATACAACACAATGCAGTTATATGCAAAGAAATACAATGCAATGAAATGAAATGAAATGAAATGAAGTGAAATACAATACAGTTCAATACATTGCGATGAAATACAATACGTACAATGCAATGCAATACAAAGCAATGTAATGTGATGCAATGTAATGCAATTCAATGCAATACAATACAATGCAACCTTAAAGTGCACTGAACCCTCATTTTGTTTCTTTTAATCAACTCAATGTACGTTGAAAAGTCAAATAGTGAATAGTGAAATATTTCGTTTTTAACGTCGCGTTAGTGAGTTATAGAGATTTCAATGTACAAAATGTTAATTAGATGACGTCAAATCAAGACTTTACCATTATTTCTACTTCAATTTACAATACGCAGTTCACAGCTTAAGGATAATCAATTTAAGAAATACTAAATAAAAACTGTCAATAGTCAATTGATTGGTAAAAAAATATTACTTGGAGGTGGTAACAGGTAGTTGTCTAATAAACGAGTCTTGATTTGACGTCATCTTATTAACATTTTGTAAATTCAAACCTCTATAATTCACTAACGCAACGTTAAAAACAAGAAATATTTAACTATTCAACTTTTCAACGTACATAGAGTTGATTAAGCGAAAAAACAATTTTGAGGTTAGGTGCACTTTAAAGGCAAACTATTGTCATCTGAAGAAGAGCTTGTACTGGTTTACTCACACTGTACATTTCCTTACCTTGTGCTGACCTGTTGTTCATTAATTTTTTCCCTCAGACTAACCGTGACGATGGCCTGTAAGCTGAATCTGCAGATGTTCCCTCATGACGTGCAGACATGTACAGTAATGCTGGAGTCTTGTATGTAAAGCAGTTTTTCTGTCTATCTTCAGTAAAATTCGTGAGCCCCATCTTCTCTTTTTTCTATATTTTATTTTTTCGCTTTTTCATCTTTTTTTCTGAAGCCTGTTATTCCATTTTTTTTTAATTATTATTTTTGGTTGAAATCCTGTTTTTTTTTTTGTGTGTTATATTTCATAAAAACTTGTTATTTCGTGTTACATTTGTGTACCCCTCTACCTCCAACATTTCTTTTTTCGCGGAATAATTAACAATTATTGGATGAGGTTGAGCATGATAGCGATAATTATCAAGGCCAAAGTTTGTGTTATCTGAGATGCACTTGTAAAGACAAGAGCGCGCACTTCTGCATGCAAAAAACTATTGTCTGTAAGTATGACGTAACAGAAACAGCAAGCAATAATTAGCTGCGTGCTTATAGCCAATCAAAATCGAGCTAGTGACACCAATGTATAATGATAATAATAATATTTATTGTTGATAAAAAGACTCATAACAGAGTTTACATGTAAATGTATTTAACTAATAAGAATTATAAACTAAACTAAACTAGAATTAGATTAAAGCATTAATTATAGGTCTTCAACGAAAATAACAGGTTTTTGTGAAAATACGTTTTTCAGATTTTGAGCTCCTCTGTAAATTTAGTGTTCTAGATAAAGATGATGTATGTATAAGAGGAAAGGGAGCAACAACTTTAATAAAAAAATAACGCAAATAACAGGCTTAAATTACAAGGGGTTACCTTCCACAAAAATTCTTGTCATCGGGACATCCAAATACAAAACTTACTCAGAAAAACTAGTAGTCGATAATATATATTCTTAGGGTATGTAAGTACTATGGCTATACTAAGGATCAACTCAGTGCCCTGTTTGATAATCAGTGTCCCATTTCTTCCTTTGTGTTGGGGTTGTTTGGTTATACCACTAAATTGATTAAAATCAGTAACTTAATCAGTATTAGGGATTTTAAAATGTTCAAAATAATAACTTTTAACCCTAATAATGCGTTTATGTGACCTCCTCCCCCCAAGAGAGGAAGGGAATTACGAGATCGTGGCCATGACTTTGTACTCCCAAATGTGCGCACTGGACGATTTAAGCGTAAATTTGTAAATAAATGCCTTTTAACTTTATATATTGAGGAAAAAATACAGCGGAACTTTTTTGGTCGTAATTCAAAAGTTTTGATATCCTCATGACTGATGAATCACTGTTTCACATTTTCTTTATTGCTTATCTCGTGTCCTAAACAGATGGCTATCAAGCTACAGATGTCTACTATAAATGGAATTCGCGTAACTCCACGGGTGACGTGGTGTATATTGCAGAGGATTTGGAAATGCCTCAATTTATGATAACCAACGTTGAGCTGGAGGAGAGAACAAATATCTACAATATTGGTACAATATTGGCATGCGATATACAATATGGTGAAGGGGGTAGTATGGACACATAACAATCAAAAGCTAAAAACAGACGACAAACTTCCAGTTTGCAGCTCAATACTCGACAAATACCTGTATGGTATTTCACTTTACTCCACATTGTCATTCTCCAGACAAGCGTTGGACAAAATAACACGGTTGCAATAGGCTAACACTTCATGCAGTTGGGGCGGGAAGGGGGGAGGGGGGAGGGGGGAGGGGGTGGGGGGTTGGCAATACTCCTTGTCGCTTCTTACTACAAAGACTGGAAATAAAGGCGGGTTTGATGGACCAGCTACCTCATAAAAAGACGCCTTATAATCTTACGTATTAAACAAGCGAATTATTCGCAAACAAATAGTCTAATAGTCAAATCACCGTTTATGGTGCATCTTTTGTAACGGAGATAGCGTTAATGGGACGGCTTTCGAAATCAATAGTGATTATTATTAATGCACCCTTTTCCACCTTCTTTACTGGTTTACTACGAATTTTTGCACTAATTAAACGAAAAGCAGTTTTATTGGAATAAAATCACAGTTCAAAGCAAGGCTGATACTACGTAAAACATTTAACGCGACAACGACGATAGAGCCCAAACTGAAAGCCAAAATGTAACCGTGGACAGCTGTTTCGACCTGGTTGGGTCTCGTCAGCACGGTGTAGCAGCAAAAAGATAGAAAAACTAGCGCGAACCCAATTCTCTACCAAATCGCGCTAGTTTTTCTGTTTTTTTTTTTTTTTTTTGCTGCTACACTGTGCTGACGAGACCCAATCAGGTCGAAACAGCTGTCCACGGTTGCATTTGGGCTCTATCATGTCGTTGTCGCGTTAAACGTTCTACGTAGTATCAGCCTTGCTTTGTACTGACTTTATCTCTATTTTTGGCTGACTAGATCTTCACCAGATCCTATGTACACCAGCAGCATTTTCGTTCGCGGTCCTTTGCTTGTTATTTACTAATTTTTTTGGAATACTTTGTGTTCGCCTAACAAACCGCTTTATCTCTTTAACATTTCAGGACCCCACTCCGCGCTGGTAGCAAAATTCACGTTTCACCGTCGCCTTGGTTACTACATGATTCAAACTTATATTCCTTCCATGCTTACAGTGACGATATCCTGGTTTTCATTCTGGATTTCACCAGACTCGCCACCCGCCCGAGTAGGCCTGGGAATCACAACAGTGTTAACGATGATCACGATTTCTAACAGTGCGCGTGCGCCATTGCCTAAGGTGTCTTACACTAAGGCCATCGATTGGTTCCTGCTTATGTGCCTGGTTTACGTGTTCGGAGCGCTCATGGAATACGCCATTGTGAACTTTTTCGCTTGCAAAGTTCAGTACAAGAGGCAGAAAAACAATAGAAAAGCTGAACAGGAGGTATATCTTTGTTGTTAAAAGAGCTTAACCTAGGCCTGAACATTTCAGCTAATAAAAATCTGTGAAACTTAAAAAAATTGAAAAAATAGATCTGTTAAATTCTGATTTGTGAAATATTAAAACTATTTTATTAACGAGGGATCCACTGTTATTGGCTTGGCTGTTGTGGTCTCCCGGCCAAATAATTTTATGTATATAAGTTTTGTATTCTACATGTAGTATAAGAAGTTAAAGTGCCTATCACCCCCAGAAAGTTATTTTCAGAATCAACTCTATGTACATTGAATAATTGAATGGTAAAATATTTTTTGTTTTGAAAGTCGCGTTTGCGAGTTATAGAGATTTGAATTTACAAAATGCTAATTACATGACGTCAACCCGGGAATTTGCCATTATTTCTACGTCAATTTACAATGCGCAGTTTACAGCTTGAGGACAATTAATTTGATAAATACTAAAAATTAACTGTGGATAGTCAATTGATTCGTAAAAAATATTACTTGGAGGTGAAAACAAGTAGTTGTATAATAAATGATTCCCGGGTTGACTTCATCTAATTAGCATTTTGTAAATTCAAATCTCTATAACTCACAAACGCGACGTTCAAAACAAGAAATATTTTACCATTCAACTATTCAATGTACATAGAGTTGATTCTGAAAATAACTTTCTAGGGGTGATAGGCACTTTAAGTAAATAAACTAAGGGCACCATAACAAAGAACTGTTCTGTAGCTTTCAACTGAATTGTTGTCACCCCTTAGGATTCCATTCAGATAACCTGCGATCAGGCGCTCTTTTTTTTTCGGAGCGGGAGAGCGCGAGTGCGAAAGTCCCCTCGTTTCTTCCCTCCCCGCTCTCCGCCGACTTTCCCTCCGAAAAAAAAAGAGCGCCTGATCGCAGGTTACGATTCAGACTGCTAAGACAAGTTGCATATTGGTATGAAGATATATGGATATGTGGCCTAGTTGTCCTTCTAATTCTACTAAAATACCACGACCAAGGACAAAATGAAACATTAAAAAGAAACATTCTTTCGTGTCGCTCAACAAGGGGAAAAAAATCAATATATTTTCCTTGTGCCTATGTCTATGATGTAGCCAGTAGAAAAACAATTCTGTTCACAGGAAATGAGTATACATGTAGCTATGTTATTTCATTCTTCGTCGTTTATTGTTCTTAGATCTTACAACAAGAGTCTGAACAAGAAGAAGAAGACAATAAGCTCAACCAATGTTCAAATGGATCGATAAAGAAAAAGGACTCTAAAGGAAGCTATAGACTGGCTGTTGTCATGTAAGAGTTGTGATAATTTTATTAAGGGAGTAGTAAATGCGACAGAGTGCATTGTTGAGTTATATATATATCAAGCGGGAATTAAAAAAAAAGAAAGAAGTGCTTGCAAAATTCCAAGCACGAGGCACAGCCGACTGATTGTTTGACGAACAAATAGTGTTTTTCAATTCCCAACTACTTTATATATATTTGAACAATGCTTGAAAAGAAAATTCAAGGAATTGCATGCATCATTAAAGACATTGACTCGATAAAAATAAAACAGTACAAGTCTAGCATAGTGTAACCCTAACCCATTAACGTATACGTCATAATTATTACTCGTGGCGGAGCACACGAGTTTTAAATCCGGCTCTGACTTTTCTTCTTTTTTTTTGCGTCTTTTTTTTCGTGTCACATTAACGCATGCAAATTTATGCACGTACGCACATTTAAGTTTATGTCGACGACTATATGGTCTTCAGCCATAAAATACATACCGCAAAATATCTCCCTGTGAATTGACTTGAGAAGCAAAATAAAGAACTACAGCGAACAATTCCAAGTTTTCAAGACAATGCATGGCGTTCATGGATGGAATAGGACCGTTTGATATTGTGTTTGCCGCTTATTCCTGTGAGATTTTTGCTCCGGCAAGTTTTGTGCTTTATATAACCAGAATAACTTGCTATTTGCTTAGCGATCGAGCTTTAGTGTCGGCTACTGAATGTAGTGTAGTCTTACTTTTAAACCCGTATATACCAATACGTGAAAGCATAATGAACGGGTTATCGGTAACGGTGGCTAAATAAAATTCACTCACTCGCTCCTTCTTTCAGCTGTAAACTTAGTGAGTAAATGCTTTGTTTATACGAATACGTTTCGTAACAAGAACAACGTGAATCCAGCGATAACAATAATTAATTGGATGTAAACGACTATAGACAACAATAAGCTTACAGATGTTTCGAATTTAGAGTTTTTAGTGCAACATTAAAATCGATCGAGAAGAATTTTGCAACCGAAACACGGGTTTTGATGCGTATCTACCTTAAAATAATAAAATTTAGTCTCTATTGAGCATGAGTTTCTCGATAGCGTAGTGGATTGGATTATCTTCGGAAGGCCCGAGTTCGAGTCTCGCTCAAGTCCTTTGTTTTTCCTTTTTTTTTCTTTCTTCAGACTGGACATCATGGAAATGATGTACAGTTTTTTTTTTTTCGTTCGTCAAAAATCCTTACGTTTATTTTTAAAAGAAAAATATTGCGTTACGCGTTAGCATTTCTTCTTCATGGGTTGGCTTTTAAGAGCCCTTCATTAGACATATTAAATTTTAGGCTTATGTTTCTCCGTAAAAGCACTCAAAACACTCGGAAAACAATGCTGCAATGAGTTAAAGGCGCCACGAGTTCAAGCTGTGTACAGCTTCTTGTCAGTTAATATTATATTTACGTCATAATCATGAGAAGATAAAGTTGAAATAGAAGTATGACGCTTTAATAAGTTGGCAAACGTTCTTTTCAAAATAAATGTTCTACTAGGTGATAAATAACTTTAATCCATTCAAGTGATATTCTTTTCACCCATGTTTGGGTTTAACATTTACTCACTTTTTTTTTCAGAGACAGCAAGAATCCGTTCTTTCCTCGAACGAAACTGAACAAGCCGCATTCCAAATTAAGGTTTAATCGTCGCCCAAAACAAAAGGTAAAGTAAATAAAAACTCCATCTAACCTCCTTCTGTAGTCGAAAACTTATTATTTTTTTTATAAACTGCAGATCAACTTTAGAAATAAATTTGATTTGCAATGTTCCGTTTTGCATATATCTAACATAAACTTCGGATTGCTTAGCCACGCTTGCTTTGTAATATCAAATTCTTTGGGACTATCCTGAAGAATACGGAATATAAAACCTAAACTTTTGTTCACAGTGGGATTCTTAACAATCGTATGTTAAATATGCAAAGTTTTGTTTCGTCATTGTTTGGTATATCATAGTTGTAGTGGGTTTGCTAAATGTATTTTTCATTAAAAAAAAACGATATATTGTTTCTACATAGGAGAGGGATGACCTTGAAGAGAGTGACTCGTCACCTCCTAAGAAGTACCACTACTTTTGGGACCCGTATGAAACAGCTTTCATGTCTTCGGAAACCGCCTACACAGTAGACAAATACGCTAGGATCTTCTTCCCTGTCACCTACGCGTTGTTAAACTCTATATACTGGATTGTGTATGCACCGGATAAGGTCATCTTCTGAGGTGCACGCGAGAGAGCACGGTTGTTTAGTGATATGCAGCGTCAAACTTGACATCTGTAGCTCTATAGGTGGAGCGGTGGCCAAGGTCATTGTCTTTTGTCCTAAGGCAAGACATTGCAGCCGACCATCCGATAAAGAGTACTACCTCGAGTAGGGAAGATTCTCGTACTGTGGGGACAAACACTAGTCGTGGCCTCGGCCTAATGTTATATAGAAAACGGTTTGAACCCAGGAATATCCGTAGTCTGTCGACTCTGAAGATGACGCCCGTTCATGCAGGTTCTCGAAACGCCATGCTGTCAGTGTCAACAACAGTAGCTCTCTTCAGAGCTGCGCTCACCCGGACGATCACATTAAATCTTCCCATATGTGGACACCAACCTAAGCAGACAGTCAAACTTGTCCCAGTGTGCCACTTTCCATAGTAGTCCACTGATGCGTCTTTTCATCTACGGGTATTAAGCTGGGAGTCAAGGAATCCTGGCAAAATTATGCAAAACTCCGCTTCTCCCCCCTTATGGAAAATATCAATCATTGAGTAATGTCCAGGATTGCACGCACAGGGAGGTCACGCTAGCATCACTAAGTGTCCTCAGCTATATAATTTTGTCACATATGAAGTAATATGAAATGTTAAATATCTCTGTCAATATGAAGTATTAAACAACAGTTGCGTGCAGTCCTGGATAAAAGTTCAAACCTGATAGTCGATAAATTCTTCGAAATCTTAGGACAGATGTGTAGGGTAAAAATAATGAATAGGTAGCTTCTCGATATCTTTCAATGTAAGTACTGAAATTATCTAGTATTAGTACTAGTCATATAGCCTCCCAGGTTCACCTTCAGTCATGTACAGTGTATCCAGTGTTGTTTAGACCTTTCAAATACTTAACGAAATCTTAAGTGCAACCGGCTCAGTTCTAAAGGCGTCTGCACACGACAAACTAAAAGTTATCAATAAACTTGAGTTGGCAAACTCAAGATGGCGTCACGTCAACAGTCACATCAACAGTTGGCAAACTCAAGTTGGCGTCACCTCAACAATCACATCAACAGTTGGCAAACTCAAGTTGGCGTCACGTCAACAGTCACATCAACAGTTGGCAAACTCAAGTTGGCGTCACGTCAACAGTCACATCAACAGTTGGCAAACTCAAGTTGGCGTCACGTCAACAGTCACATCAACAGTTGGCAAACTGAAGTTGGCGTCACGTCAACAGTCACATCAACAGTTGGCAAACTCAAGTTGGCGTCACGTCAACAGTCACATCAACAGTTGGCAAACTCAAGTTGGCGTCACGTCAACAGTCACATCAACAGTTGGCAAACTCAAGTTGGCGTCACGTCAACAGTCACATCAACAGTTGGCAAACTCAAGTTGGCGTCACGTCAACAGTCACATCAACAGTTGGCAAACTCAAGTTGGCGTCACGTCAACAGTCACATCAACAGTTGGCAAACTCAAGTTGGCGTCACGTCAACAGTCACATCAACAGTTGGCAAACTCAAGTTGGCGTCGCATCAACAGTCACATCAACAGTTGGCAAACTCAAGTTGGCGTCACGTCAACAGTCACATCAACAGTTGGCAAATTCAAGTTGGCGTCACGTCAACAGTCACATCAACAGTTGGCAAACTCAAGTTGGCGTCACGTCAACAGTCACATCAACAGTTGGCAACCTCAAGTTGGCGTCACGTCAACAGTCACATCAACAGTTGGCAACCTCAAGTTGGCGTCACGTCAACAGTCACATCAACAGTTGGCAAACTCAAGTTGGCGTGTGAACGTCACAACAACAGTTGGCAAACATGTTGATAAACTGTTGGCGACAAATATAAGTTGTTATTCTTGCCAACTTTTTTGTAGCAAAATCGCATTTGACGTTTGATGCAACTTCAGTACGTGCAACCTTGTTTTACAGAGTCCATAACCTACCCTCTTGGTCAGAAGAGTTGGGACACTTAACCTTTTCCCCCAAAAATTGTCTTGTCGTCACCTCCCGCTCCCCACCTATGTTGATTTTTATGCTTACAAACAAGCCTTTGTAAATGGAACGATAGTTTCTCTGTTCGAAATAATGTGTCATTGCGTACTATTTTCTTAAGGTCTTTTGTCCAGCATTGTAGTTCCTTAAAGGGGCACTGTCCCGCCGAACTAGCAAAATTTTGCTCAGCTTATTTCCACGTTATATCGCCAAATGCCACCAAATATACAACTTAGTTGGATAAAAAGATGCTATAGGACAAAACAAAAGTAGTAGTTTGGAGATAAAGTGCAGGATTGCATGGATTGAAGTGGAATTTGATTTCTTGACGGCGCCTGTCAATAAATCAAGCTTGCCATTCTTGTGAAATTTTGACTTTTCAAGCCGTTATTCTGTCTGTTTAGTTCAGATTTCTTTGCTTCTATCACTTTTCCAATTTCAACATAACAAAGTAAGCTAACACCAAGCTCCTGGCCATAATCATGAAAACACGGTATTTCGGCCGGGACATGCAGTTTTCCTTTAAATCTTTCACTTGTTTTCGAATAAGTTGAAACATTTTGCTACCTGTTCCTGTTAAAGACAAAAATGCGAAAAAGACGCCTATCAATATCAAAATGCTTGAGTTTTCGACACTCTTACAGTGCCTTTCTCAGGGATCGTGGGTACGAACTTCCAGATCAAGTCACGTGACACGATCCATCAAATGTCACATGACAGTAACCACCATCAGTCACTTGAGAAAGGCATTCAGAAAGTGTCGAAAGCTCGTAATGTTAAACAATTTCATTCCTGATAGGTATCCTTTTCGCACTCTTTTGTATTAATAATGTTTACCTTTTCTTGATGTTTTCGGAGTAAGGGAAAGAAACTTAATTTGGAGGACTTTAAGAACCCTTGGTGTTTAGATTTCAGCTTTTCTATTATAAACCAAATTACCCAACACACAAGAGGGTTGATTATCAGGATATAACTTCCAGACGACTTCAATATGGTATTGGCAGTGGATTCGTTGCGCATTTAACCCATTTTTAATATTCCCGAGAGTGCCAAAAATCAAAATTCAAGAAAATCCCTCAATATCATTTTGTAAAACATTTGAAAACAAATGATACCATATCCATGGAAAAGTTCTGCCATAGAGGTTTCAAAAATACCTGGTAAAAATCACAAAAAATCAAGACAATTTTTTTGAAATTATGAAGTACACTACTCCAGGATTGACTGTAACATGTAATAAATTCACATTTATTTAAAAGGTACTCTACGACTTATGATTATTAAGATATGGGAGGAAAAGCATGCTTAAGCCATATAGAGTGGGAGTGCAGGGGAGGAAGCAGGGGGGGGGGGGGGGGCTAGGGGGTGAGTCAGGAGGAGGAAAAAAAACCCGATGCTCAAATGAGCCAGCGTCAAAATCAGACAGGACAAATTCACCGTACACTGCTTAAAAAGGATGGAAAAACTTCCTTGGGAGTCAGTAAAAGGACGCAAGGCACATGCAGTGAGTTAGGAAAGTTGTTAGTTAAAATTACTGGAACAACTACAGTTTGCTCCCCTTTCAGCAACCACTCTTTATTGTTGTACTTTGACTCTTGTAAGCAACCATCCTTCCTAAGCGACCACCTTTCCAATTCCTGGTTGCTATGACATAGTCAATCGCAGATTTGTTATAAACTACTTAAGACTCGTGCTTAAGTGAAAGAACATCTAGTTGTTCTCATATGCACAGTCCTGATTGTTGTGCTCTAATTAAATTCCAAGTAAGAGGGCCCAAAGAAAAAAATGGTTCCTTAGTACCTTGAATTGTTTTGCCAAAACACTCTGCATTTTCATTTTCAAGCCCAGAAGTTTGAATTCCTTTAGTGCCTGAGGTCCTCCTAATCATAATTTTCTACCAGGTCTTCATGGCCAGAATTGGATTTCTTTCGAGAAGGTTGGTTCTTGTTCAGATGCAAAAATGTATGTTAGTCACTGCTTTATTTCCATTAGGTTTTTAAATCATGTTTTCCTCCTGAAGTTTTAACGAGGAATAATCTGTGATGTTATATAAAAAAGTCAACGGTTGTCAGATTTGTAACGGTCAATGGGACCGAAATCTGTTTTTGTAAGCTTATTATTGATTTCATTAATTATTTGTTGTTTTACATGATTTTACAGTATTATTTATGTATTTATACTTCGCAACAACACAAATCCAGCACTACCAGCATACAGTACAACAAAATTGCCTTCGTGTATTTCAAAATTATAACATTCTAAAACGCAAGAGGACTATAAAATGCAACGATCGATTGTTGTGGTTACCAACCATGGTAATTCCGTAATTTAAGCTTGTAGCTTTCGTTACAAAATATTCCTCGGTTGGAATTCCTCGCGCAGCCTGGCTTTTTAAAATAAGTCTTTCGATCGACCAACCGGCTTAAAACCCTGCTAAGTAACAAGAGGAATCTTGTGAACTTCAATGAAGGCCGATTTGTGCTTGTTATGCCTCAAATTTGTAGTCGGTGCACGATTAAGCTTAAGTCTTTCGATCGGCGTAGAATGATACCTCAAGTTATTCAGTTGTAAAAATAAATGGTATATATATATGCAAGAGTAATCGCATAACCTTCAATTAAGGCCGATATGGGCTTCCATAGCGGCTGAAAGTCTGAAAATTTATAGTTCCTCAAGGGCCTCACAGCACGAAGGTTCATTTGAAACTGAACGAGTGTCGCTCAAAACGAAAATTAACCCCATGATGTCTTTCGGTCAGTGTCCAACCTCCTCTGGGCGTAACACAAGTGCAGTGAGTCGAATAACTGACATTTTTGTGCCTTTTAAATGAACAAGAATAGGTTAAATTGTATACAGATAATGAAAATAATCGTTGCCTAAAATCGTTTTATTTCCAATTTTCTATACTAAAACATTGTGCTGTTTTCGTTTCATAATTTTATTTTGTGAATATTATCAGAAATCTTCCTCAGTTATGTGGTTATTTTTCTCCGATGCGATCGTCAATGACACTTTGCGTCATATCTCCGCATCCAAGACTTCTCGCCACCTGACACAAGCTCTGTGGTGCTCTCTTAAGCTGCTGGCGAAGAAAATAATTGAAACATATCAAAATAATGTTCTAAACACTGTTTCCTTTACAGGACCTTCTTCTTGTCCGAATACATTTCATATTTTTGGTGTATTTTGAATGTAATCAGCGCCTTTGAATCGCCGAGAAAAGGCGCCATAGAAATGTATTATTATTATTTATTATTTTATATTGGGTCATGCTTGTTTTATATATATCGGCTTATGCGTGCAAATGAAACTTCAACCAGGTACAAAGAGTACTCAGGTCCATTAACAACCTTGAAGGACCATTTTTAAATTTTTAAATTTTTTTCCCCTGTGGTGCCAATACTAACGGCGTCCTACCAGTGGCGGATCCAGGGGGAGGGTCGGGGGGTCCGGTCCCCCCCCCCCCCCCATCAGACCTGTGTCTCCCATGTGGTTCATAAAAATAATAGAATAAAATTCCCAGACTCTCAGGAATGCCGGAAATCGCGTTTTAGAACGTTAAATTGGAAACAATTTCGGGGCATGTGCACCCGGACCCCCCTTTCAGAAATTCTTGGATCCGCCCCTGGCCTACTATAGCTAATGCTAGAAGGAGAAGTATTTGCCAAACCTCAACTTTCAATTCTCTTCCTGACGGTAATGGAGAAAATAAACTGTCGCTCTCGCCAAGGAAAGACGTGATCACAAAAAGAGCGACAATAACAATGGCAGCTTGGGTCTTCATTCTTAGAAAACTGTAACAAGAACAACAGATAACTTCTGTTATTAGTGTAAAGATGCATTTCGTGTGGTGCCGGTTTAAGCCGCGCCAAAATGAAAATTTAACCAGATACAAAGTCGTCTATTAAGGACCATTTTAAAATTTGTATTCTTACTTTTTAAACGTTTTCCCTATGGTGCCCATCATAACGGCGTTTTAATGCTAAAAGGAGAAGTATTTTCCAAACCTGAACTTTCAACTCTCTTTTGTGCGGAAATGGAGAAAAAATCTCACGCTCTTGCCAAAGACGTGATCACAAAAAGGAGCGACAACAACAATCATTATGAAAGCTCGGGTCTTCAATCTTAAAAAAAAAAATAGAAACAAGAACAGCAGACAACATCTGTTGCTATCGTAAAGATCCATGACATTTTATGAAACTTAAACCAAATACAAAGGGTACCGATCCATTAACAACCTTAAAGGACCGTTTTAGTTTTAATTTCTTTTTTTCTTGAACCAGCTTTATGAAGAAATAAAATCCCTACAATTTTAAAAACCAGCCTTCTGTGTGCGAATGGATGTTTGACAATTGACAGAATGCTAAAAAACACTTATTAAGTACAATGTGCATCCAGATGCACATTTATTGATGGAACTACCAAATACAAAATTCGGTTTTGTTCGTTCTCTTTTCTTTATTTGAAGGAATTAAAGCAAAGCAAGAAAACATGTAATCACAATATAGAAATAACAGCCTCGACAGACGAGGGGACTAGTTGTCGACTACTTTATGTCTTTGAAAACATAAAGGAATTGACAACTTTTAGTGCCATAATGAAATAAAATTGTTGTTGTTGTAGTTGTTGTTAGTGCCCAAAACAATATTAAAGGACCATTTTAGTTTTTTTATTTTAGTTTTTTTTAAACGCTTTATGAAGAAATAAAATCCCTACAATTTTAAAAACCTACCTTCTAAAGGCCAGATAATGTTTAACACTGAGGGATCAGTTAACTGTGTGCGAAACATGAAAAATGGGATTTTTGACAATTGACAGAAAGCTAAAAAAAAAAAAACATTTAAGTGTAAGGTGAATCCAGATGCACATTTATTGATGGAACTATCAAATACAAAATTCAGTTTTGTTCGTTTCCCTTTTCTTTTAATATTTGAAGGAATTAAAGCAAAGCAAGAAAACATGTCATCACAATATAGAAATAACAGCCTCGACAGACGAGGGGAATAATTGTCAACTACTTTATATCTTTGAAAACGTAAAAGAATTGACAACATTTAGTGCCCAAAACAGCTTTTTCTCACATGAAAGTTATAGAGTAACGTTTACCATTGACATGGGAATACCGGTTGGTACACGGTTTGTGCAAATGCTGAGCAAAACTGACCCGAATGAGAAATTTCGTTCGAGATTGGCAAGAATTGACAATTTGTAGTGCCCAAAACAGCTTTTTCTCATATGCATGGAAGTTATAGAGTGACGTTTAACATTTACATGGGAAAACCGGTTGGTACACGGTTTGTGCAAATGCTAATCAAAACTAACCCGAATGAGAAATTTCGTTCGAGATTGGTGTATTGATGGTTTGCAATCACGTGACCTTCAGTCCTGTGGGACTCAAATGACAAAGGCCATGGTGGCCATGTTGGTGCCAGAACAAAAGAAGTTTATCAAAATTCTTTTGTAGGTGTCCTCCAACATGGCCGCCGTGACGTCATGTGCAAACCAAGAATACCATTTGCGCAATTCACTCTAATTTACAGAGAAAGTCTAGTATGACCATTTGTGACGCTAGTATGGATCACAACTGGCGGAGGGTCTGAAGCTGGTAAATAAAAGCAAATGGTAAACATATTTCCGTTCGGCTATTCCGGTTGATAACTTTAGAGTATCTCTCAAGACATTCCGTTTATTTTGGACATTTTCCGATCGGGAAAAACAAAATAACCTTATTTAAATTCCAACTGAAATTTCCGCAAATGGTAAATTAAACATTTTTTTGTAAATGGAAAACCGGCACTCGTAATTATTGTCGACAACAAACACTTTTTGCTAGCCTGTAAACTAACGTTTACTGCGCATGTCAATTTCGTTTCTGGTGTCAGCCGCGCGGGAAACATGTGCTAAGCTGTTGGCAAAAATTTAACATGGCCAAGTTGTCGTGGACTGTCTCACAGACGAAAACGTGCCTAAACTTAAGAAAATCCTCATAAGCAAATAGCACTTAATTCAAAGTCAGCAACTGCTAAATGGGGTAAAATCCCTAGGAGATATACTTGTTAGTCGTGTTTGGCCTGTTTGGCCTGGTATATGAGGGTCTGAATGGGGGTAGCTCGATAACACTAAACACTTAATTTTTGGGCTCTATAACATTAAACAGTTAAATTTTTGGCATTATAACACTAACAGTAAAAAAAGTCACTGTCACAGTAAATTTAATCGAGATAGAAACAAAGACGGCTCCAAAATTGTCGGAAAGTTGTCCGAAGGTCATTTGAACGTTTCCGATCATTTCCGAAGATTTCCGAAGACTACCGAAGATTTCCGAGGTAAAATCCGAAAATACTTCGACTATAGACTAAGGACAAACAGTTCATTCATCATTTAAACAAGGAAAAGACGTTTGCAAACGTGGCGTCATCGATATATTGACATGTGATAGATATACACATTCAAGTGTATACACATTCAAGTGTAAAAATACGATTTTTTTCAGTGAGAGAAATCCTTGTAATTCACTCTAAGTTATAAAATAACATGGGATATTATTTATTATTTTTTTCTAAGAGCGCGAGCGGGCGAAATTCTGAGAATTCTGCAATATGATTGGTTCCGGGAGCGGGCGGAAATTTACGATCTTGCCCGCTCACTCAACGATTCCGCCCGGGTTGCGTAGTTGCATAATCACAATAATTTGTGACTCCGTTGTTTTAAGGTGGTCAGACACGAGGGGTCATGTAGCAGGGACATGTTGCAGCGACATGTAGCAGCGACAAAAATTTGTGTAGTACACACTGAGGGACATGTAGCAGGGAGTGTAGTGGGGACATGTAGCAGGGAAAAAATCATAGCGCTTGCACACCACATAAAAATGTCGCGGAGACATGTCTCAGGTACACGTTGCATCAACACGTCCCCTCGTGTGAACTGATACTATTATAATTGTGCAACACCAATCTTGGGAAAATTTTGTCCCCGCGACATGTCTCACGGAGTTCAACTTGTTGAACTTCATGGGACACGTCGCGGGGACAAAATGTCCCCAAAGTTGATGTTGCACAATTATGATAGTATCAGTTCACACGAGGGGACGTGTCGCTGCAACATGTCCCTGAGACATGTCCCCGCGACATTTTCATGTGGTGTGCAAGCGCTATGATTTTTTCCCTGCTACATGTCCCCTCTACACTCCCTGGTACATGTCCCTCAGTGTGTACTACACAAATTTTTGTCGCTGCTACAAGTCGTTGCGACATGTCCCTGCTACATGACCCCTCGTGTCTGACCACCTTTAAGGACGTTCGCGCTAATTGTTTATGCGCATCCTAACTGCGCACGCAATTCATGTCGCAACGCCATGCTACGTCATGCACGAGCGCGCGCCCAAGAGAAGAAATCTAAGCACATAAAGGACTGATAGCCGTTGCGTTAACTTTGCTTAGATTTAGGCCCCGTCCACACGTATCCGGATATTTTTGAATCCGCAACATTTTTGTTGCGGATTGGCCTTCCGTCCACACGTATCCGGCGAATTCGGGCAAATACGATTCGAATACTCTACGTGTGGACGCGAATATTTTCTAATCCGCAACAAAAAAGTTGCGGATTCAAAAATATCCGGATACGTGTGGACGGGGCCTTAACTCGCTTGGATAGTCGGTGACCCCCAATTTTTTTTCCATCGATAATTTTCTCTGCCAATTCTCAACAGATTGTGAAAAAATGAACAAAAAAATCAATGTAGGAAGTTTAAATTTTTTCCATTTTTCTACCCGCGCGCCATCGAATCCTGCCAACTTGCGGCTGTCAAAGTTTGCAAATGCTGTCGTTTAAAGATGAAATTTACTTCAAGGAACATCACCAGTTGAATGAATTTGCTGAACAGACCTACTCGCATAAAATTTGAGAAAGAAAGTTGCATTTTAGAGATTCATTTGCAATATTTTTAGACTAACAGACATTGGGGTCACATCTCGTAAGGAAGACCAATTTTTCAAAATTAGGGTCGCCTTTCAGATATCTTATCTCGGAAACGAAGTCGGTGACCCCGTCATTTTTTTGCATTTCTGACACTAGTAACTCATAACCTAGTTGTAGCAAAAGTTTTATAAAAAAATCAATGTTAGAAGATTTTCGCGCGAACGTCCTTAAGCTTGTGAGCCCTGGTATTATTGAATTTTCTCGTCAAACATGGACTCAGACGAAAGCTACCAAAGCGAAAGCGAATTTTATTAGCTAGATAAAATATTTAACGACACAAATGAAGAAAACAATGAAGAAAATCCGCAAAGTTTCACCATGCATGGCTGACATCGGCTGACAAAGATCCGAAAACACGCTAAAGCTCTTAACGCTTCAACGAGGTATCAAGAAGACGCAATGAAGAAAGAGATTAAACTAAGTGGATAGAGAAATCAGCCGTAAAATTAAAGGCCAATGTTATTCCTCGAAAAGGCGAGTACAAGTTTGGATTTTATGATTTGTTGATTTCATAGTTTGTTCGGCGTTTGTTGTTGTTTTTTACAAAGCGCCACAGTTTGTGGCTTAAAAAAAGTAATTAGACAATCTAGCGCTTGTTTACAAAGGTTTTGACTGCACTTGATTTAAGTGTTCTTATTTTTCCGGTTTTGTTTTTTCTTCTAATCGAGATTCTGTGAAATTTCATTACTGAGTGTTGCTTAAATTTGTCATTCTAGTTTTGTACTGGCTTGTTTTCAGTTAATTTAAGTTATATTCCTTTTTTTACGCATTTTCGCGATCGGATTTTACGAGATAATTCGTACTTTCACTACATTGCTCTGTTAGTATGCTCATATTCCACAGTCTTTGCCTTCTTTTATCTAAATTCTGTAATTTTTCATTCAAGAAGATATGATTTTTAAATAAGAATAGCTCAGTTTAAGCTTTCGCACTGCTATGAATGAATTACGCTCGACTTTCCATTTGTAGAAAAATTTGAAAAGTTTTTAAAGTTAATCTTCAGCTTTCCACGGCTTCGCTGTAGGCTAGAACATTTCTCGATCCTCACCGCAGACAAACACAACAGCCGTTTATTCTACCGAGAGAAATAAACTGATAGAAATTAGTTCACTTTGTAAAGTAAGTTTTTTTGTTTGTGAATGAAAAAGTTGTGAAGATTACCGAGTTACTTTGCACGCGTTGTATCAGTTTTGCTTTACGCGGCGCGTAAAGAAATTACTTGGAAAGCTGTATAAGTATATCAAGATTTTCTCGGCAAATCACCGAATTGAAGTAGGAAAAAAATAAATAAGTTATTTACCGGCCTTGGTCGGTCCGTATAGAAAAAAACTCGGTCTCGAGTACGGCCCGAGGCCGCAGGCCTCGGGCCGTACTCGAGACCTCTGGCACAGTTTTTTCCTATACGGACCTCCCGGCCGGTAAATAACATATATTTATTAAAAAAAGGATACAGTGCTCAACAAAAATGCCATATTTATGTCGTTCCTTCCTTGCTAAATTTACATGTATATGAACCACGAACTCTTCAGCGCCTTTTTCCGTTATGCCCTCAAATATAAGAACTCTGCAAACTTATTGCAACGATTCAATCTGGCTCGAGGGTCAACTCTTTGTAAATTTGTAGATTTATAATACAAATGTAAAGTATTGTTCTTTTGAAACTCAATAAAAGCTGAATCAGTGTTTTTATAGAGTTTTAAACTTTGACATAATTTATCTTGCAAATTGTTCAATTAATCAATTTCATGACCAGTCAAAAGCTCATGGATATGTGCATACCAGATAGTCCTGATGTTCTTACAAATACAGGCGAAAATGAGCGCAGAAGGCCCGACCATGACAGACCTGGTGACCGTTATGTCATCCTCCATATCTCTCGGAGTCGGTGTCGTATTCATCCTCTTGCACAGGTGGATCAGTCATTTCACCAACAGCAACAACTACAACCACGCTATATTATCGTCCACAAATGTGACTGCGGTTACGTCATGATCGTGACCTGTAACTGGTGGCATATTCTGCTCGATTCCTTCTTGATTTTCTGTCACTGAATCATCTTGTGAATCCTCGTGGAATATCACCTTCGTACAAGATGGTTGACTGGAATAAACTGCTGGCGGCAGAGCTCCTGCTTTGTCTTTGGTGTTTTCACTACGCACCGTTCCTTGCCTCAAAGGGCGTTATTTGTCAACCAACTCCTTCACTGATGGCTACTTCAATATGGAGATCTATGCTTCCAACTAAGGAGGAGGTTTCATCACGTTTACATCTACCAACTCCATACTGGATCGAGGAACGGGATAGTACGATTTCTCGGGTGTAAAGTATTTGGCGCCCCATTTCGTTGTCCTTTTCAAAGATTCCTTCGAAATCGTGCCAAAGTCTTGGGCCTAGCTCCGAGAAACACAGCAACTTAAACACAGAATAAACTCTGAGGAGCTAAAAACAATTGCAAGATGCCACTATTCCAATATATACCGTGACTATCGCATAAGACTTGGATCTTTTAGTCGTGATGAAGAAACACTATCGCAAGTTATGCTAACCGCAGACTTGCGCCCACATTAAATCACGGACTGAGAAATGAACTGATCCTAAGTAGCGAATAATTCCTACTTAAGCGGCTACTACTGATCTTGCAACTCTTTCAAATTGAGCCAAAAAAACTCCATTGTTATGCCAAGAGCTAGCAAACAAACGACGGCGTAACTAAATATTCTAAACGGCTCTGGAAAGCGTAAATTCTTCCTGTCAGTATCACAGCTAGAGATTTTTTCCTAAGATCAAAGAAACGACAACATTTGGAACAACAGGCCTGTTATATCTTTATTTTGATCTGGGACTCTTGGGACGAGATTGGTCCCCAGGTTTCCCAGGATACTGTTTATTTATTTTATTTATTTATCCAGGGGCATCCAAGTAGAAATCATGAGTAGAAAAAAGAGGCTACTGTCCCTTTGAGCACAGGCTCAAAGTTCAGGCATGGCATATTTAGTGATCTTATTGGCGATTTCCACAGCGGAGATAAGATTTTACAATGCTAACAGACTATTAATTTTTTACGAAATACCCTTTAAACACTAAACAGTATATTCTCCGGAAACAGTAAACATTAAAATATTGGCCAATATAACACTAAAAAATATGGGTAAATAACACTAAACACTAAACCCCATTCAGATTAATCCCGGGAAATGATCGGAAACGTTCAAATGACCTTCGGGCAACTTTCCGACAATTTTGAAGCCGTTTTTGTTTCTGTCTGAATGAAATTTACTGTTGCGGTGAATTTTTTACTGTTATTGTTTAAATGCCTAAAATTTTACTGTTTTATGTTACAGAGCCCAAAAATTAAGTGTTATCGATGTAACCCCATTCAGATCCTCCATCAATAGACTCGAACTATTTTAAACCAATATTCTCTTATCGATTCTGAAGACGATTCTAAGTGAAAACAAAATTTAATCAATTCAATTCGTTTTAGCCTTCGCCAGCAGACATGTTTTCTGGCTCTTTTTCTGCCGCCATTCTTTTTTCATCCTGTGAAACAACAGCCGGAAAAATCGTCTGCTCTGACATGCTATCTGAATATATAGATTGTTTTAATTTACGTAAGCAGTTTTTTTTAAATGTAGGAGTAGATAAGAGTATACCCATTATTATGAATGTTTTAAATATAAAGTTTAGAGCAACCGTTATAAACTTGCCAGATAAGTAGTAGAAGGAGATCGTTGTTTCTAATACCCTATAAATAATCTATATTCAGTGATTTATTATAAAAACGCAGATGGCGTACTCAAGCCCGGCTACCAGATCAACCATTTCCACCAAGTTTAAAACGTTGTGGCTGATCCATGAACCGGTAGTTCGTCGATCAAACATTGTTCCTCGAATAATATATGTTGTATAAAAATATGTTGTATAAAAATGTGTATTAAACATCTTCATTATACATCAACGAAAATTAGCTGATCGCTTTGCTAGTCAAGTTGTTCAGCATGTCCGAGGTTGGATAGAATGTCTGACTACTAAACCAGGAGCTTTATTACAATATTTGTTTTTATCTCCTAAGGAAAAAATTGTACCCAAATACCAAAACAAAAATACATTTTTTGAGACAATTAATTTCTGTGACAGTTCAATAGCTGCACAATCGTCGAGTTTAATTCACATTATAACTTTGTCGATTACTCAATACAACTATTCAAAAATGCAAATTAGAGAAAATAAGTGTTCTCAGTTCAAACAGTAAGACAAACGGTATCACAAAAAGATAACTCCATGTAAGTTTGCACGTTAAAAAACGCATTTTAAGGATTTTATCAATATACTAACGGTTCTAAACTAAACTCTAAAAGACGATTCTGAACGAAACCAAGGTTTGAACAATTAATTCGCCTACGACAGCAGACGTATTTTCAACCCTTCTTTCTGCTGCCGTTTTTTCTCGTCGTGTAAAACAACAGCCGGAAAAAAACGTCTGCTGTCAAAGGCTATCTTTCTTTTTTAAGTAAAGTTTTAAGGATATTTTTGAACACAGCCTCCATGAAAAGCAGTGTTTATTTTTTATGTTGTACCTCTTATTTGTAGTTAGGAAGATTCAGGTAACTAGCTGAGTATGATAAATAAGCTGATGGAAATACCGTGTATAAATAAAGTTATCAAAAATATACACTGCCGTAAGCCGCTTCAGTCTATGACGAAATAGCAGTAAAAAAAAACAGGCCTTTTAGTCCTAAATCGATTCAAATAAAGTGAATTTTCGGATCTTACATCGAGAGAAAACTGAATTGTTTTGAACTTTAACTACGGACGTTTTAAAAAATGTGTTTTCAGCTGGAAGTTTTCATCTTTTGTTTTTCGAGATGTCCTGCACGTTGTTTTTGGACCTAAGATAAAATTTATTTCGTAGTGAAATAAATGTATTTTAAACGGTCACACCAGTGGTTAAAAGTCGCACCAAACGGATGTATTTTTTATCCCAGTAAACAGAGTTCACCAAAAGTAATATAAAGTAATACGGCCAACACAAATTGATTTCAGAGTAAAGGGCAATGAACCTAAAATAAAATAAAATCTGGAAAACTTGTCATTGTTTTCTGATTTCATGCTCGGAAACGATATATAGGAAAAACGTTTCACAGCATAATTTTCTTCTCAAATACGGTCACATCCCATGCAGTAACATAACCCTCGGACGTACACGCAAACTTATACCTCCACCGTGGTACAAGGGGGGGGGGGGGGGGATGGTTGTTGCACCGTCTAATAGATAGCCTGTAATGTGCTCTACAAGATAAGGAAAATATTATGGGTGGTAGCGCTGCTGGGGTCCGTAAAGTCATTCAAAATGGCCGCCAAGATGGCCGCCATCTTGGATTTTACAAAAAATTCAAATTTATCGGAAAAATGCAGAAATTGCAAATTTTCTTTGCTAGAGATGCAAAATAACATACAATTAAACATTTTGATGCTTTTGGAAGCATTTGTTTTCACCGAAAAAGGTGAAAAACACGCATTTTTATTCAAAAATGGCTTGACCTCATGCTACTGATGACGTCATATCTCGTTACCATAGTAATCGGTTGTCGCCAAACTTTACCAAAATGTTTCTCAAGGATAAAAGAACAGCTAGTTTGCTTTGGTTTTGGTCTATTACTGATAATTTATATTTTGTCACAGTGAACATCGAAACTTGTGATGCGGGTTCTAGACTATTTGGTGGTACTCTTTTCTTTTCACCTTCACTTTTAAGACGTTTTGTACTGTTTGAGGAAATGAGATTAATGGAGGCCATTGTTTTTGTGGAGCTTGTGGGACAAAATGTCCTACATCTAAAGTAAATTTGTCAACAATATTTGATGAAACCAAAAGTGAGCTACCAACATTCAAAGACTACATGAAAAGGAAAAATGCTGAGGCACACAATATTACTAAGGCCAAGAGCTTAAAAATAAGTTTTGGTAAATACGTCCGCTACGCTGCTTAGCAAGGAAACAAAAGGATACCCATATATGATTTACAGTTAACTCATTTATTACAGTTACTAGTTTGAATGCTTGTTAAGCTTTATGTTACCTTTCAAGCTTACTTTGCTTGCAGCTTTACGGCTCAATGAATCCTCAATGAACACTCGCGAAAACCTCGTCTTTCTTGGTAGCCAGGCCTCCAGTTTTGGATCTTGATTTTGGGAAGTGTTCTGGAGTCTAGGAAGTGTTTTGGATTCTGGGAAGTGTTCTGGATTCTGGGAAGTGTTTTTGGATTCTGCGAAGTGTTTTGTCCCTTTGGGCCACTGTACTTCTCCCCTTATATCACACGACGCAAATCAATCACGTGTATGAACCATCTACGGTCATTATGAAAAGCCTGGTGGTGGCTTTGATTTCAGTCACAGATGAGTGCGGGGCTGAATGGGCAAACAATGCAATTATTGCTAAATTTTTAATGAGAATGATTTTAAAATGACCACCGTGATATTTATATAAAGATCACACGCAATCTTTATATTAATAATACTAATATGGGTAGTGATTGTTCAGGATTCTTAGTGCAACAAATGGTGACTTTAATATTTTTGTTCAGCACTGTTTTTACGAAATCTGGTCTTTCGCCATTCTATTTGGAATCTTCTCAACAAAATAATAGTGAGCCGTTATTTGAATGACCAACCCGTTCTCCTCTCTGAATTCACCATTATCCTGAATTGTCAAATTGCTTTGAATTCACGATTATAGTGAATTTAGAACACTGACAGTCTGAAAGGAATTCTGGGAAATCAGCATTTTTGTTGAAAAAGAACAATCCTTAGTGTTCGGACAGGACTCGAACCTACGACCCTACGACCCTTCGCTGACTTATCCTCTTTTCTAACCACAAGACCACCACGTTGATCAAACCTCAATTTTTTAACATAATAAAATTCATGCGCTTATTCTACACCCTGTAGTAAGCCTATAAAATCACTCGCTTGAAAATAATTTTAGAAAGTAAATGGAAAGCTTGATCACCAAACCTCAACAAAAAGCTAACCATTTGAAATCAGCGCTAAGGCCTAATCACTGTAGATCAGTGATATTCTATGCAAGACTCAAATAAATATCTTGCAGATATAATTTCCCATCGCCTTGTTGTTCGGTGGTCTAGTGGTAAGAAGACGTTCCTAGTAGCAGTAGTTCCGGGTTCGAATCCCGCAGTCCAAATAACATGTTTATTTTTTTATTTCTTCTTTTCTGAAATGTCCTAGGAAACAGTGTTCTAAATTCACTATAATCATGAATTCAGAGCAATTTGACAATTCAGGATAATGGTGAATTTAGACCTGAGAACGTGTTGTGAATGACACCAGCGCCCTCGTGTAAATTGCCAGGTAAGAGACTGGTTCGCAGATGCAAGCTGCTTAACTCGTTCTCTACCACTGAAAAAAAAAATTGTCAGACGTTTTATCTACCGTACCTGTCAACTTTGGTATAGCATTTTTCAGTATATGTTTTCCTCAGAACTTTAAAATTCCAAAATTTTCGACAGGAGCCGGGAAGCAATGGTCACTTCGTCGAAGACGTGGCACATGTGTTGTATGCTAATCAGTCTACTTGTTTTTCCTGTATGCTAATTTCCTCTTTGCACAAAAGCACAATTGTTTTAATTCCGAAGGGACACGCTTTTGAATGAATGTTTTTGAAGCCGTGTATTATCAGGTATTTTGAAGCCGAGAACGTGTTGTGAATGACACCGGCTTCGCCTCGAGTTTTTAAACCTGATAATACACTACTGCTGGTTTTTTAAACTATAAATGTGAAACCTATCAAGTTTTTCTTTGTCATTTTGTCATACATGTAGATATGTCTTAATAGGTTTTTACACCTTGAGTTGGCTACTTAATGCAAAACTGAAATGAAATTTAAACTGAAATTTCGCCAGCTTTACGTCCGACTTCTCCGTAAATTTACTGGTACACCTTGACAAGCATAAAAAAAAATCAACCCATAATCACCCAATATAAATCATTTTAATAAATTAAAGTGATTATCTGTTATTTCCTGCTATGCACTGCCATGCATTAAGTAACGTTACCTTGTTAATATTACTTAGAACATCTTATTAATTTTATACACTTAACCTTTAGTTCAAATAAACATATAAAAATAGCACATCATTTGTAACTAACAACCTCAGTCTATTTGTACTCTTGTATGAATGACATTCGCCAGTTCAAATATGGATAAACTTAACTATATATATTTAAAAGAGCTTTTTAAAGTTAGCGAAATCGAACCCTACCAATACATTTTGTTCGATAATGCACCTGTCACTGGAAACTCCCACCCAGGGGAAACATGGGTCATGGGTGAGGATTTGTGGGGGTTTTTGACTCTTTGCCTTGCCCGAGGGTGTGGTGCATAAATACATTTTAGTCCTTTGCCTTGCTTGAGGGGGTGGGGGATTCGTACATTTTAGTCCTTTCCCTTGTCCAAGGGGGTGGGGATTAGTACATTTTAGTCCGTTGTTTTTCCCAAGCGGGTAGGGGTAAGGACATTTAACCGGTACGAAACGGGCCCGGGACGAGAGCTATATTGGAAACTTACTGTCTTCGCAGTCAACAAAGGGCGAACGAAAGGTAAGAGAATCTGCTGAATTTATTTGTTATGAATGCCCATCGGTTCTTTTTATTTCTAGGGATATAACGAATGTTGATTATCCTTTTATTTTTGCAAAAATGTCTTGCAAATACTTGGAAATTCTTGATTTCTTCGCTCTTTTTTTACTTTGCTTCAGATAAATTCAATCAAATTTGTTTTGTTCATGCTGTGGTTTTGTATTGAAATGCATCATTCCTTTGCTCAGGTTTTGCATTCATTGCTTTATATCCTTACAGTAACATCGAACTTTACTGGCCTATTTACTTTGCTTGTTTAATACAATAGCTTCTTGTTGAAAGAGTTGTGCTCCTGGATGCTGCAGATGGAGCGAATGGCAATGTGTCCTCCACGATTAACCCGACAAAAAAACGACATTCGAAATCAATGAAGAAAGCCTTCTTAAAAAAAAATGACCCAGAATGGAAGGAATTTATTGATGTGGGGCATTTTCCTCATTTGGTAGGGGCTTAGCCACAATGGAGGTCTAAACCCCACAATATAAAAACTAAAGACGGTTGCTAGTCTTAAGTTTTTTTTTTTCTCGTTCTTGCTCCTTTTCCCTCTTCTCTCTGATTTTCGGACTGATCGGGGTCATAAAACCCTTGTTTGGGCTAGTTGTAATGAAATTGAGTAAATTTTCGTTGCCCACGTTTTCAAAAATCCAGGTATAATTATAAAAAAAAAATGTAAAAATTAAAGTAAGGCTCGACCTCGGTGTAAAAACAAGTAAAACCTGCTGACAAAAGTTTAAACAGAAAAAATTTTTCAACAGAGTATAGTAACTATATAAAACAACAACTTAATAGGCTAATTTAAACCGAGGTTAACCCGAAGTTATACAGTATGTCACGTCTGTTACGTTCTGTTACGTCCTTAAATCATATACTTTATTAACAGCAATAAAAATACGAGCCCCTTTAGCCTCTAAAAGAACTGGCGTGGTCATTCTTCTTTTGATCATTAACTAACTGATAAGACGCGAGAGTATATCCTCAAGTCTGCGTTTTACGCCCTTTTTGGCCTTGTGTTTATTCTGACGCTACCATTGCAAACCGGACTCAAAATTATACATTATTTTGCTTGTCAATTCGGTCATGATTTTGAGTCAAGAATTTATGTTACATCTTGTCACATCTAATTAGAGGATCACCTCGCATGTAATTCGCTAAATGTCCAGCATAACAGCGAATAAAATAATGCACTTGCTTACAATCTTTGATATTTATCGTCTTATGGACGACATGCTCTCTACTATCCCTCTCAAGGTTTTCTCGTCATACTATCGGGGGACTGAATTTGCTGTCACGTTTGCTTCCCCGCTTTTGATTTCGAAGTGGCGGGTGTTTTGACTCTGTAGCCTCGAGGCTTTAACTTGTTGACAAGCGCAAGAAAAAGTTACAAAACAGGACCCTAAAGAGGTTCGGTACTCAAGGGCTCCGACCTAAAAAAGCAGGGTTCACTGCATTAAACAACTGTATCACAAGCGAAAATTTTCAAGTATACAAACGGTCACTCCCGACAGGGGATATCTCTGCGCTTATACTCATAAATCAGCCTTCGACAATAGTTCTGTGAAAGCGCGCGAGAGAAACATCTGATACGCAAGACTTGCCTTGGTAAAACCTCCACTTATCATGTGATTCTTTCTGTTATACAACAGGGTCCTGCGGCGCCATAGTATATTAGATTGCGCTCCGGCAGAGAGAAGTTTCGAGCTCCGGATCTCTGACTCCAGACTCCAGGCTGCTCCTGAAAAACATCTGATACCCATGGCCTGCCTTGATAAACCTCCACTTATGTTGTGATTGTTCCAGCTATACAACCGGGTCCTGCAGCGCCCCCTCCCCCCAACCTCTTTGAGACCGCGGCGAAGCTCAGTCCTTTCCATGAACCAGCCAGTAGATACAGTTGAAAGCAAAAAACGTCAGAGGAAAACCAACCCGAGAACACTTGTCAATGATCAGTGGATCAGCGATCACATACCAACGTTTTGCTTCCGTTTTCTCGGGAAATGTTTTCATTTCTACGTCAAGTGATTCGTTTTCTGTTTCAGGGCTGTACACTCGCTTCAGGGTTGCTCGGCGAGGTGAACACTTTGAACCAAACATAGAGAGAAACTCTTTCTTTTCGTCCTGTTCAGAAGAAATAAAAACATCGCAAATAAACGTTAAATGAAGCTAAAAGGAAAGAGTAAGGTTACACAAATATAACTACGCATTCGATTGATGTATTCCGGAAGAGGAATAACCGCCAATGTCCGTGCTTTGAGTCGGTATTCTGATTCTAAAACACGCGGAATATATTCCAGTGGTTGAGAGGACGCATGCGTTGCCCTTGAATAGAGTTTGAAGCGAATGGACGTACCGAGTTTGCATGACACCGTTTTAGTTTATTTGTATCGGTATGAGAATCTCGGTATCTTTTTTATGGGTTTATTAACTTGAAGCCCTGTGTGCAAACCAGACATAGATAAGCTTAATGATGATTATGATGATAATGACAACGGTGATAATGATAATTATGATTATGATGATGATGATACATACAGATATATGTTGTAGTGCAATTTTGTCGTTGGTGCAAATTTTATTTTCCTTTGTTTTTTTGGGTATGGAAATATATGACAATGTATAATAATGAGTTTTAAACAAAGGAAAATAAAATTTGAACCAAGGACAAAACTGCACCACAACATATACATACATTTATTGTTACTCCCTAAAAGGGTTTTTCAGCACCAATCTTACAAGTTAAAAACAAAACAATAATTCGGAACAAATATGTGAACATGCTTACATAAATATTCTCTAAAAATTATCTTCAGTTTAGTTAAATATAATAATTAAGAACGAATATATTAACAAACTTTACATAAATATCTCTTAATATATGTTGTGGCGCAATTTTGTCCTTGGTGCAAACTTTATTTTCCTTTGTTTTTGGAAATGTATGATAATGTATGATAATGAGTTTTGAACAAAGGAAAATAAAATTTGTACCAAGGACAAAATTGCACCACAACATATACACTGTTTAAATGTATCTAAATTAGTTAAAGTGCTCAGGGGTGCGTTTCTCGAAGCTCCCGAAGACTTTTCGGGCCCGAAAGCAATTTTTTAAATGTAGTTTCTAACGAAAGACGTTGAAGTTTTTAGCCCACAAATCAGCTAAAGTTGTCAGGTAGTAAACGCAACATTTTATTGCTTAGCTTTCAAAATCAACAAAAACCGAATCTTTATTGGTAAACATTCTCAGGTAACACAGCTTTGCTTAATCCATTCCAGATTTTAACACCTCTATAGGCAAAGTGATGCTGTCCAGTTGCCAGGCGACAACGAGGATGATGGTAGGGATAATGAAAATTATAATAATGGATGCTGAATATGATAATGACATCGATTCACATCTAAATACGGAGCAAAGAAAGCAAACAAATAAATAATTAGTTCTCACCTTAGAACTAGTAGTTGATTCCCTGTTCGGTGTCGGTTTAGCATTGATCTTATTTCTGATATTTATGATGTAAGCTACAAAAGTGTACTCCAATATGGACCCAAAAACAAAAATTAGACACATCAGTAGGTACCAGTCTATCGCTTTCACGTAGCTCACTTTCGGAAGCGATGCGCGAGCACTGGAAATGAGTGTCGTCATCGTGAGCACGGTCGTGATTCCCAGAGCCACGCGTGCAGGCGCAGTATCGGGGTTAATCCAGAATGATATCCAACTGATTATGACGATGATGGTGGACGGAACGTAGGTGTCAATCAAGAAGTAACCAATCCGGCGCTTCATCTTAAACTTGGCTATCAAAGAGGAGTGGTTACCTAGAGCAGCATGAAAAATACGTTGTTTTATTGACTGTAAAACGATTACATACAATGACATTTCCTTCTAGATAACACCAGAAAATACAATTTTATGATGGAAGTCAACATGATTCCAAAATTCCAAAATCACCAGATAGGAGTGGAGATCCACCCTGAAAACAATTTTTTTTATGTTTTTTTTTAGCTAACGAAAAAATAACAAACGATATTAATACAACGAAAAGAAACGGTCTTAAAGGGATAATGTCACTTATTTTTAATGATCCTTCTAAAAGCAAAAACAAAAACATTTTTATCAATGGAAACCTAAAAATGATGTTCCAGTTTTGTTATAAAATTTTTAAATAGTTATTAATTATCTTTGGCTGCAGATGAATATTCTCGAATAGACTACAACTAAACAAATTGTTCTATAATAATAGTTATTGTCATTGCTTACTATAGGGTTATATTCAGTTATTGTTTAATAGAAAATTGCTGTTAGCATTTTTACCTATATTGTATTCATTAATCTCCGTTGATTTCTCCACACCAACCAACTCAAACTGAGGGAGTTCAACCTCCTTGTTGACATAAATAGCTGATGTATTGTCATGTCGTGGATTCCATGCGTACCATACGTCTGTTGTCTGGTAGCCATCTGAATAAAAACAATATCACTGGACTCGCTCTCTGGCTAAAATGCGATAGAGTTTGATCGTCCACCACTTATGTCCAAAAATGCACGTAACTCGGACCTTGGGCACTTCATATTACACACAATTATTTGTAATTTCCATATGACTTCATGTTTGACAGAATTGCTTGTGTTTAGGTGAGAATTAGGTCTAGGGGACACTTCATGATGTCTATCATGCAGAGCATGAATCTCATTAGCGTGCATTTCTGGACATACCTCAATATTGAAACTATTTTATTAACGAGGGATCCACTGTAATTGGCTAGGCTATAGTGTTCTCCCGGCGAAATAATTTTATGTATATAAGTTTTGTATTCTACATGTAGTCAGGCGAAGTTAAAGTGCCTATCACCCCCTAGAAAGTTATTTTCAGAATCAACTCTATGTACATTGAATAGTTGAATGGTAAAATATTTCTTGTTTTGAACGTCGTGTTAGTGAGTTATAGAGATTTGAATTTACAAAATGCTAATTAGATGACGTCAACCCGGGAATCATTTATTATTCAACTACTTGTTTATACCTCCAAGTAATATTTTTTTACGAATCAGTTGACTATCCACAGTTTATTTTTAGTGTTTATCAAATTAATTATCCTCAAGCTGTAAACTGCGCATTGTAAATTGGCGTAGAAATAATGGCAAATTCCCAGGTTGACGTCATCTAATTAGCATTTTTGTAAATTCAAATCTCTATAACTCGCAAACGTGACGTTCAAAACAAGAAATATTTTACCATTCAACTATTCAATGTACATAGAGTTGATTCTGAAAATAACTTTCTAGGGGTGATAGGCACTTTAAGGATAGTTTTAACCCTTTCACACCCAGAGTCAATTATGGAGAAATGAAGAGTAGTCTGATAACTTTTGAGTCTGTTGACGAAATCCTATGGTGTGACCATTCAAATGAAACCTCTTCAGCAGTACTTTTGCATGGTACCATTTGTTCTAACTTTTGAGTCTGTTGATGAAATCCTATGGTGTGACCATTCAAATGAAACCTCTTCAGCAGTACTTTTGCATGGTACCATTTGTTCTAACTTTTGAATCTGTTGACGAAATCCTATGGAGTGACCATTCAAATGAAACCTCTTCAGTCGGCAGTACTTTTGCATGGTACCATTAGTTTTTTTAATATTTGGCAAAATGAAAATTGAGATTTTTCTTTTATTTTGATTTTTGGCACTGTTGGGAGATAACGGTTTAAAGAAGTTGTTGTTCTGACGTTTTGATAAACTGAGCACGATTCGCGAAGTGAATATACAGTATCACGTGGACCGTCTAAGTCAAAATTAGTTAGCAGTGACTCTCGTTAACAACGGTGCCTTTGCCTTGATCTAAAAAGTAGTTACTATAACTTAATAGCCGTAACTAAAGGAAAAAATACTACCTTGTAGTCCCTCATTCGTCGTAGGAATGGTCGCGCGGGTGATCACGCAAGCCAGCGGGAAAATCTACTCCGACGAGGAGAAGGGACGCGCGGGAATAAGGTTAAAATTTTAACCCTTTCACTCCCAGAGTCAATAATGGAGACATGTAATGTAGTTCTAATTCTTGTGTCTGTGGACTAAATCCTATGGTGTGACCATTCAAATGAAACCTCTTCAGCAGTACTTTTGCATAGTACCAGTTGTTTTTCAATATTTTACAAAATGAAATTCGGTATTTTATATCAATTGAGCGATGGAGTGAAATGTCTCACCAACTGCTACAACTCGTTCAACGCTTCACGTATTCACCAGTTAAAACTCAATGGAAATGAAGTTAGACATTTTCATGGTAAAATCCATTTACAAATTGTAGATGTCAACTTACAACTCTCCAAAGCCAATGTACACATCTGGGTATCATGAGGAAATCGACGCAAATCCAGCTTACATGACGTAGTAATTGTGAGTCTGAAAACAAAAGAGTCATTGCTAAGATCGGCTGGAATTATGCAGCGTTATGACAGCAAGTCCTTTGGAAAAAAGAGTTCGATTCTACGGAAAACTTTTACTACAATGATGATATTTGATATGACGTTAAATGTTGCCGATTTGTCTAAAAAAAAAAGAACAGATTGCGCGTTCTCCAAGCAACATTGATAATAGACTATTGTAAATATATTTTTTTTTATATTACGACGACATGTCAGTTTGGCCTTGAAAAAGAGTTCCATTTTAGCGAGAATTTTTTTCTGCAAGGGAGCGTTTACATGATAACGATTATGAATTTATGGCCCTGTATTCGTCTACAAAAAAATAATTGAAATGATTTCTAAACATCTTGTTGGATGCAGTTGTCTCTAGATATTAGAATTATCGACAACTTTCTTTAGAACATCAATACACGTGCAAAGCCCGTACACTATATTTTACGATCTACCGAACCTACGTCGCCGTAACCGTTTGCCTAAAATCCCCATGGAAATCACCTCACCTAACACTATAGAAGATGCTTCCATTAGGCCGGATTTGTAAGAGATAGTTCTCCGTGGTGACATCATGGAAGTAAGCATTCTTGGTTCTTAGAAAATACGTACTTGGGATCCAGATTTGTTTGTTTATGTTACCGCTAAGGGTCAGGACAGGGTCGGAGGTCAGATGACCAAAAGCCAAACGTTCATCTCTCCAGTATTGGCGTAAGTAAATGTCAATCGTGAAATCCTGTAAGCGATCACGAAAAACAGTGATTAAAAAGTGGAACACATGTAGCAGAATACTAATTCATTTGATCGATTAATAATCGATAATGGATGATTGATTGATTAATTAATACGTTGATAGATTGAATAAATGATTGATTGATTGATTGATTGATTGACTGATTGATTGATCGATCGATCGATTGATCGATTGATTGATCGATTGACTAACTGACTGACTGACTAACTGGCGCTGGCTGACTGACTAATTGACTGACAGATTCATTGAGTGATTAATTGTAGAATCAGGCACACATGTGATTTCACATTTCTGACTTAACGCTTGATTTATTCATTAATTTTACCTCTCTAGTTTACAGGTGGAGAATGTTATACCCAACGTATTATACGTTGTATCGGCCTGACAAACTAAAGCAAAACTTTCCTAAAAAAACAACAAAACTATAAAGTACAAACTAAGTAAGCTTTAAAGAACAAAGCACTATTTTATTCTTACCATCTTAACTTCTTCCATCGCCCAAATATTAGCAACGTACATATCAACTCGGACTTCTCGTGGAGAACCTAAATGAAGGAACAAATAAATAACAACAAATATCAATAAATCAAATGAATAGGTTAACTAGTTTTTCAACATCAATGTGCTTGTTAAGGATACATTAGGAGTAGGAGAATTGTGCAACATAGACTATGTACGACACTTCCCTGCATTTAAAAAAAGGCGAATATGCGATCGAGACCCTTGATAGCGTCAAAGTATGAAAGAGGTACCAACAAACCTGGTAAAGCCAGTATTTGTTTCGGTCCACACCAGGTTCAGTGTACTGGGGTTTTCTGGTTCTCAAACCTGATTTACCAGGCTTGATACCAATGTACACAAAAACTGGTTAACCCCAGTAACTCAGGTAAGCCGGTTAAGAGTCAGACTACAAACCCTGGTTTTTTTTTTTGTCATCTATCCAGGCTAACTACAGTTGTCTGTGGTTCCTGATGACCAGGTAAAGGAGAGATATTCCTTACTACGATTATGAGATGTACAATTTCCTTTCGCTCTCTTCACTTCAAAACGCGCAAAAGCAAATTGTACAGATATGGAAACGGTTCTTGTGGCATATTGCAGTCTTCTTCTACATTATTTTATTTTTTAGCGTTAAATGTGTCTTATGTTAGAATCTTGTTCAGTTCGTTTTTGATAAATGATGAAGTTGTATCCTTGTATGTGTTCCCTTTCTTTGCTCGAGAAGAATATCAAATCGACTCTAGTCACCTTTCACACCGGGTCTGAATCTCCTGTCGTAGTCCTTTAAAAGAGTTTCTACTATCCAAGTGGAGTTCGCATAAGCAGAACTGTTACTCGACCTGTTGCAACAAGTAAAGAGACAATAGTGAGATGAACTGTTTCTGATCTGGTCTGGTCAATCGTAGGTCACTCCCAGTCTTTTTCTCTATTGTAGAATTTACATCAACTGTGACAAGCTCGCCGTTGACCGTGCATCAACGTCCTAGTTTCCTGCACACAATGCAAGACACAAGCGATTCTAACTAAACACACAATGCATGCTGGTCCAGAAGCCTGGGACCAGTTGTTCCAAAGTCATTTTCAAGAAAGTTAACCGATAATTTGTTTCTCTCATTGAAAATACTTATCAAAGGTAAATATTTTTAATCAAAGGTGAAGGAAATTCAAAGTCAGATATGAATGACAGAGCAAATTGGGAAAAAAAATTCGCTTATAAGTGACGTTTTGTTTTTGAAAGTCTCTATTTGTCTGCTCTTGTTCCGACCATACATGCAACTGGATTAAAAGTTCAGGCTGTTTATTCTTGACTAGCTTATAGTAAAATCGCTCAGATTTCTACTTCATTTACAAAGAAAGACTCGAAAGGTAAACTAGCAATAAAAAAAACTACAGAGGCGGCGACGATTCTTTTGCAAAGAAAAAGAGAAGCGTGGTTTCGTGACTAACCGTTTGTTTGGGTTTCTTGCGGTTTCGGGTCGCTTCTGATTGGTTGCTGTACAATGGGAAATGTCAAAATCAAATCAAAGTGTTCACGGTTTTGGATTCGTACAGGCACAGTAAAAACGCCTTGCACAAGTGGCACAACCCAGCACCGGGTGACAGAAACATTGCAAGGTTTAGTAACTTATAAAACTGAAAAATGACTAATAGTCAGTTAGTGAATGTCACTTTCACAACCTGAGCGGATGGCACCGTTAGTGTGGGTGATCGAGTGTGAAAAGGCGTTTGTTAGAAGAAATACTGATTACAGTCAAACCTCTTTTGTTTCGACCGTCCCAATGCCAACATTTGTGGTCGTCTTTGACTGAGTGATCGCTGAACAATATGGGAGGCATCAAATGTATATTACTATACTGACACATTTTAGTGCTGTATGAAACCTTTCTATGCACGGAATCTAAATAAGTTCGACGAAAAACAAACATTTTTTACACTTGGATGTTTTTACAACTTCAAAACGGTGAGATAAAAGGAACTGTTTGCTTCTTGTGTTATAAACATTGTACCCGCTAACCAAGAAGAAGAAACGTACGTGGCACGCAATTCGAGAAAGATTTTGTTCGAAAGTCTAAGCGCGATTTCACTCATACATTTTACCCACTTTCACAATGTACCGAAACAAGACATGACAAGACATGAATAAATTTTTAAAACTGACGGTTGTTTTTTCGTGTTATTATATGGGCTGGTTTCCACTAGCGACGTAATCGGAAGCGGAGTCGGAGTCGGAGGCGTAAGGAGCCTTACGTTCTAGTGGAAATCAAAAAACGGAGTCGCAATCGGAATCGGAAGCTCGACGGAATCGGAATCGGAAAGATCAGAAGGTTTCCTTTTTCTTCCGATTCCGCTTCTGCTTCCGTCGCTTACTACCCGCTTCCGGCGTTTTGATTTCCACTAGATCGTAAGGTTCTTACGATTGCGATTCCGCTTACGATTCCCCTTACGTCGCTTACGTCGCTAGTGGGAACCAAGCTTATGAGTGGTAGGACAATTCATAACAAGTAAACTTCCTTTAAGCTTGGTTCCCACTAGCGACGTAAACGACGTAACGGGAGCTTAAAGGCCCGTTTACACATGAGATTTTTGATGCGATATTTGTCGCGCTCTCCAGTGCAACTTTTGTCGCAAGTGTAAACTAGCGGCGATCTCCTGTGCGATTCGGGTGCGACATTTGCTGTGATTTGCTGTGATTTCCCAAAAATCGCCGCCAAGTCGCATCAAGTTTCGAACATGTTCGAAACCTCTGCGACATCGCGCGACAAATCGCGCCCAATTCGCACTGAAATCGCCGCCCGTTTACACATGCGATTTGAAGATGCAACTTGCGCGCGACAAAAATTGCATCGACGAGTGCGACAAAAATTGCACAAAAAATCACCTGTGTATTAAGGCCCGTTTACACGTGCGATTTTTGATGCGATTTTTGTCGCGCTCTCCAATGCAATTTGTGTTGCATGTGTAAACGGGCGGCGATTTCAGTGCGACTCGGGTGCGATATTTGCTGCGATTTTCCAAAAATCGCCGGCAAGTTGCATTGTGTAAACGGTTGTCAAGTTGCGACATCGCGCGACAAATCGCACCCACTGAAATCGCACTGAAATTGTCGCCCGTTAACACATGCGATTTGAAGATGCAACTTGCGCGCGACAAAATTTGCACGAAAAATCGCCTGTGTAAACGGGCCTTAAATGGGCCTTAAGGTCGCGGGGGACAGGTTCCGCTCATCAGTAGGCATTTATGAAAAGAGTATGTACGAAGTGAGACGGCTGATACCGAAAATGCGCGAAATATTCACGAACAGGCTCTGTAATGTTTCTGCATCAATAATTGCACGTGCAAAGCGTGTCAACGCTTTGTTCTTTCTGCATGAAGTGTTGACAATAGCCCGTGGATTAAAATTAGCAAAATTACCATATATACAGTTTTTGCATTCGTCTTTGCTCGGGAAGCCTTCGGAAGTGTAAAAACAAGCAATTTTGTGTCCAAGATTTCAGCGCGGATAGAGAATTTCATGAGTTGACACTGCTGGGAGGTAAACTAGGTGTATTGTAGATTGTCATATCTGACTCAAAATTTTTAAATAGGCTTTCAAAGGGAAGATATGAGGCTTCAAATTCTACCATGGACAATTTTACTCCTTTAAAAGCTAATAACTTTTAATTAAAGTTAAAATCAAAAAATCGGAGTCAGATATGACACAATAGACGTTTCGACGGATCAGTGAGTGGCGAAATCAACTTGCTTTGTGTTCTTCTCGAGGAGCAAACTTGGACACAAAACAAGAATTTGGTTTTATCGACTGAGTCGATAAGGTAAATAAGCCACCGTAAAAAGATTCGAGAAAGCTGACGTTTGGAGCGCTAGCCCTTCGTCGGAGCGAATCAAGGGATTGTGGGTAGTGTGTGGTTTTATATAGTAGGAGGAGCTCCGCCATTGGTGGAAATTTTGTGACGTGAAAAACAAATGTAAATTAGTTGAATGAAAAGCGTTCGTTAATTCCGTGGGGTTTGAGAGTGCCGATTCGAAAGATGATTTTTTGTTCTAAGTTTTTACGGCTTTCTGTGTTGCCCTGGTGTAGGGAAACGCCACAGATTGTCATGTGTTGCTTAGAATGGTTAGCAAGATTGAAATGACGCGCGACTGGTTTGGATGCGTCTTTGTCATTTTTTTCAACGTCTCGGAGATGTTCTCGAAAACGGGCGCCCAGTCTCCTCCCTGTTTCGCCAATGTATATCTTTTTGCAACAAGTACATGTTATGCAGTAGATAACATTTACGGAGGTGCATGTAAAACGATCAGTGATTTTAATAGATCGTTTAGGTCCCGTTATTTTGTTGGCGTTGTGAATGAAAGGACAAGTGTTGCATCGTGTGCGTGCGCATTTAAAAGTTCCCGGTTCATCGTCAGATTTCAGTGTACTCGTAACTAGAAAGTTGCCTATATTTTTGTCACGTTTAAATGAAATAAGTGGGGGTTGTGAAAAAATTCTGCCAGTTTCGGGGTCGTTTTGGAGCAATTTGAAATTTTTTAAAATGATGCTTTTGACTGTGTGATTGTGTGGGTGGAAAGTGAGGGTGAATGGAATTCTCTCGTTCTCTTCCTTCTGTGATGTTTGTAGTGCTGATTGTCTGTCGATCTGTTGTGCACGTTGTTGGCCCGTTTTAACAACAGAGTCAGGGTACCCACGTTTCTTGAAAAACTGGCACATTTCTTCCGATTTGTTGGAAAAATCGGAGTCATCACTACAAAGACGTCGAAGTCTGAGAAATTGAGAATACGGAAAGGCGTTTTTAACGTGTGATGGATGTGAGGATGAATGTAACAGATAACTGTGGGAATCTGTAGGTTTGTAGTGCACACTTGTGGATAAACTGTTGCCGTTGATCGAAATATTGATGTCAAGAAAAGCGACAGAGGTTTCAGAAATTTCCCAGGTGTATTTTAGAGCCGGATGAAAAGTATTGACAGAAGTTATGAACTGATTAAGTTCTTCTTTACTGGAAGAGGTAGCGCCAATGCAGTCATCGATGTAGCGGCCGTAGAGCTCGGGTTTGGTTCCTTGGTACTGATCGAAAAATTTCTTTTCGACGTAGCCTACAAAAAGGTTAGCATAGCTTGGTCCCATTTTGGTGCCCATGGCGACTCCATTTACTTGTTTGTAGTAGTTTTGGGAAAATGAAAAACAGTTAAGTGTCAAAACTAATTCGGCTAAGCGGAGCAGTGCTTCTGAGCTTGGGTTTTGAATGGAGCGCTGGTCGAAAAAATATTTTAGTGCTAAAAGTCCTTCGTCATTGGGGATGACGGTATATAAAGAGGTAATGTCCATAGTGAAAATTAATTTGTTTTCGCTGGGAAAACTGAAATCACGGAAAATTTCGAGTGCGTGATTGGTGTCTTTAATGTACGAGGGTAGTGATTTGACAATGGGGGCCATGATTTTGTCTAAATAGCTAGAAATTAGTTCAGTAGGACAGCTACAAGCGGAAACAATTGCAAAAAGATATACATTGGCGAAACAGGGAGGAGACTGGGCGACCGTTTTCGAGAACATCTCCGAGACGTTGAAAAAAATGACAAAGACGCATCCAAACCAGTCGCGCGTCATTTCAATCTTGCTAACCATTCTAAGCAACACATGACAATCTGTGGCGTTTCCCTACACCAGGGCAACACAGAAAGCCGTAAAAACTTAGAACAAAAAATCATCTTTCGAATCGGCACTCTCAAACCCCACGGAATTAACGAACGCTTTTCATTCAACTAATTTACATTTGTTTTTCACGTCACAAAATTTCCACCAATGGCGGAGCTCCTCCTACTATATAAAACCACACACTACCCACAATCCCTTGATTCGCTCCGACGAAGGGCTAGCGCTCGAAACGTCAGCTTTCTCGAATCTTTTTACGGTGGCTAATTTACCTTATCGACTCAGTCGATAAAACCAAATTCTTGTGCTTCACCCCCACCGACGCAACACCACAGTTTCTCTAGAAACTAACCCCATTCATTTGTTGGACACAAAACCACGTTTTAAAACAAACTAACTTTAGTAGCTTACAGCATTGACGCAAAACGCGATCTCTTCAATAAAAAACAATCCTTACGCACTTTCATTATTCTCCAATATCTCTGTTAAATGTTAGCGAAATCGGCTTTCAAATGTTCACGATATAACGTTTTTCAAAGTGACACCCTTGCTAAAATTTTGCCTTATGAATTTATTCATGACCAGGTATCAATAAGCAACCACGACGACGACGGTAGCGAGAACGGCACAAGACAATAGGTTCTAATGAGCGAAAACAATGCCTCTGCACGTGCCTTTTACATTTTAGTACATTTGTTTGCCGTTTCCTGCAAAACAACAACGTCATATTATCAGATGATAGGTTTTGTGGAGAACGCGAACACACGACGGTTAATTTTCCTTTCTCCATTTGAACTGGAAAGCCATCCCTTCAAATTCAACTTCTCAACAATCCGGTCATATTAAACAAATTAACCAAATTGGAACAACTGCAAAGGAGTTTAAAATAGCGCGAATCCTTTTTTCAAGGGACGTTTTCCTTGGCTTTGCCGTCGTCGTTGCTTAAGCTTCCCATTGGCACTGATTATATACTGAGGATTAAATATTCAAAAGCAAGTTTGTGCATTCTTCATCCGTCACGAATAACACTGATTGGACTGATTGCGTTAACCATCAATTGAAATTAATCAACGAATCTTAATAGATGTTATCGCGACTGGTCATTATCTCGACAACGAAGGCAATTTACAAAAAGAAAACAATATTTTCTTTGTGTACGATGACCCCGGCTCTATGATATGTTCTTTGAATGAGTTGTAAACGGGTTGCGAACATTTCTGAAAGAATAGGACAAACATTATACCACAAAAGAATTATATTGCCTCAAGCAAATGTATGTTTGGTAATTAACTGTCAGGTAAGTTTTATTATTATTATTTCTGAGCGAGAAAAAATAAGAGTGCCGCCACCACAGACCTGGCATTAAGACAGCTGTAAAATAAGTCCTGAAGCTGCGAGTATCAACATTGTTCTTCAGTCAAACTTAAACGTATAATTTCGTCTGTGAAAATGTTGAACTTCGAGAGTTTTTCATTATTCTATTTTTGTCTTTCATTAAGGAAAGAAAGAGCACTAATGTTAGTGTTTGTGAACAAACTGTCAAAAAAACAGGTCTCTTAAATTGCTGGACCGGTGGATTAACGGATTTATAAATTAATTCTAGCAAAGGACACCGCAAAAAAAGAAACAAAATATTCACTTGGCAAAAATTTTTGGCATGATTGTTTCATTGTCTAGTAAAATATCGAGAACCAGCTGCTGCGAAAATGGACTGGAAAAATGTGTTTAAAACTTGACCATGTTTGGCTTTGAAGTACACTTAGAATTGTTTTTATGAAGGGAAAATTTATAACGCTATCCGATTTTGCACTTACATTGTTCGTTGTTGGGATATAAGAACCTGATATCTATTGAATAAACAAACTAATAACGTAAGTTCGCAAGAGGAAACCAAGGCAGTAGCTTATTGTACTTATTGAAGCGTACATTCATCATCACCGCACGCTTTTAGTCGTGGCGCGCTGTAACCATTCGCTTCAACGCGCATCTGTTTGCAATCTTAAATCCAACCAAACGTGTAAATCGAAGAAGAGCAGAGAAAACGAAAAAGGACCATATTCTTACAACAAATTCAACTGGCAGAACTGGACCTACCTCGAAACGTTGGCGTGAAGCCGATCGCTATAAAGAGCAACGAGAGCGGCCAAAAGTACCAAGACGGCTTGAAGTGGGTCATATCTGTTTACCATTCTCGTTACCTTGTTACTGATAATTTTAGTGCACTGAAAAGCAAACGTTTTAAAGTTAGCTGAAGTTGAGGTTTGAGACACTGCTGTCTAATGATGGTGATGCTATAAATTGGATTGCTATAACGCATGCAAGTTTTGACCACAAATATGTACCAGAAATCTCTTGAATTGGTGACGATTTTGTTATGGTTAAATAGAAATTGTCCAAAAATTTGCACATCAAATGTACCGCAATGCACAACACAAAAAAAACTGAGTACATAGCTTTGGTTGTGATGCTACGAGATATAGGTTTATTACGTTTACAGTTTGTGAAGTAAACCGGTAAACAAACACTATAACATAAATAATATGTTGATCGAGTGAAGTACATAGAATCAATAATAGATAAGTCGTTGACCGTTTCACTGAAATCAAATTATTTCTTTTGAATAAACGGATGCTTTACTTGCTCTTGCGTTTTGTGTGGTACGCTGTTCATTATTTCAAATTCAATGAAGAGTGAAAGCATTACGTCCATTACCAGAGGTTTCTTTTTTAAATTTTGACGCTTTACGAAGTTCTGCCTTTTAATTTAATATTCTGTCAGTCTCTTCCTAAACTTAAATACCCGCTCATTATTATAGCTTTCAAATGAGGGTGTGGGGTTGTTCACAAAACGAGTAGTGAGCCGATGTATAAAACATTAAAAAATTATATTTTTATAGCTTTTAGAGTTGAACCCGCTGCGCCCAACGACAGTCAATTAAGAGAACTTGTAAGTGAAGGCCAACATATCCGGCCCTGAATAACCACATTTGTCACAAGACAGTGTAAGAACAAGCAAGACAGAAAATAACCATACCACAATCAACTTGTCTAGTCTACAGGATACAATTAGAAGAAACTAAAAACACCAACAAGAACTCACTGACCACTGCATACGTTTAAAAGCTATTTCCAAGTTGTCAAGACAAAACAGAATCTGGATCGCCATCAAACCGATCGTTTATCTTTAAAACAATAAGCTATACAACTTACCACGAAGTCGTCAATTTTCGCAGCTTTTGAGCGTACAAATACTACAGCTATTATATTTATGTTTCAAAGTGTTTAATATTTACATGCTTTGGATAAAATTAATTATGTGAACCTTCTGTAATGCGTATTCTGCCTTGTTCCCTGCGGGTGATATCCAAAATGTGGCTCGCGTAAACTCCTATTTTCTTTGAAGAAATTCCAATAAAGTAATCGTCTTAATGTTGCATTGAGGAACCAATGCAATCACTTTTTTAACAAGAAACAGTACACTTACGTTGATGGTTTTTATATGAAATAAATAATTTATACTTTAAGCTAAATGTGTTCAAAGTACCTTAAACAGGGAGATATATATAATTATATAGTATGGAGACAAAGTTTTCCAAAGGCTATTGTGAGAAGAATGCGATACCAGAAAAATTCTAACGTAAATAGTAGGTGTAATATTTGGTTTTAAAACGTCCTGACATAAAGCAAATTAAAAGAAAAGTAACTGAATACTACTTAAATGTTTTTTCTTTTGTTCAGTTTAATAGCCTTTTCTGAGTTAATGCACTATTGGGTAACTAGACGATATTTTGACGCATTTGCAAATGTTCTAAAACATGAGACGTTCAAGCTCGCTGAGGGTTCCGGCAAAGTTTTTAAGTTATTAAAATACAATGAGATATTTATTTAAGTGTAACTACATTTTTTCTCTTTAATACTTAGTTTATTTTTCCGTTCAAAGAACCTAAGACAGAATTTCAAGTGAACTTTTTAATTAAAAATTACTCATTCGCATGGTTAAATCAGAGTTTGTACTTTAAGAGACAAACTCAATAGAAATGTATTTTACTAATCTACAATTCAAACAGTGGTTTGCAAATTAATACCAAAATACGTTACAGAGCAAATTTCCGTCCTAGGTTTATTACCAAATCAACTTCATTTCCCGTTCCCAGCACTGAGTCTACTGAGTTTATGCAAATCCAGCGCGGGGCCTGATTAAAAAGATTAAGATTTGAAATGCACTTGGACAAATGCTGACCATAAAGATAAAACGCGCACAGAAATAACAAAATTCCATTTATTTAAAAAAAAATAACAAAATTCCATTTATAGTTTTCTACATATAAAATCGTTACTAAAGAAGTTCGAACATGAAATAAATGAAAATAATTTGGCGATTTTAATAGTTACACTGTAGACTTCTGACCAAATGTAAACGTTGCTTTGTGTACATGTATATTCCGGTCATTAAGTTAGAAGAAAGTGATAATAGTTTCTTGTACTTCACGTGCTGGTTCTCAGTGTATGAAAAAAAAGATCGTAAAGTTATTGGGAAGAAAAAGCTTCGAAGCATGAAGTTATTAGTAACATAACATTTGATTTCTTGCATATTTTAATATAAATAATAAAATATAAACATCGAAAGAATTATGACATTTATGGTATAACATTTTAACACAAAGGAAGCTAGAGAAAGCTCGAACTGTTCAACGCTTTTATCCCGATTATATACGAACACTTTCAAGGAAATGGAATGCTCGAAATATGGTTAGATTAGTGAGTGATAATTGTTCGTTCAAGAATAACAATTAATAAAGCATCAAGGAAGAGCAAAGTGAACTTTATCGCAGACCAATTTACCACCCGTATATTCAGGAAATAACTGACTTAAAATCCTACTGTGTTGCACATTACGGTGGGTTATAGACCGCGCGAATCCATTACACAACGTTAAAAAAATGCAGTGACATATTTCGATAAAAATTTGCTTCGAAAGTGTTTTTTTGATAAAGTGACTTCAAATGCTAAGATCTTTTGGGGTTTAAAATACGGCAACACGCGTGTACTCAGTAGGTATAGATACACTAACCTTTTCAAGAAGTAAATTTCTTAAATTCCACCTTCCACCACAGCGAGTTCAATTCACAAAAGTCTGTAAGCGCTCGCGAATTTCAAGTACTTTCCCTTCCTTCCGTTCGTGAAACCGCGGTCCAAATCAAATCATGGAGGTATTAATTTAATCTTCCAAGTATTCAGCGTATGACTGATTACATCGAAGCCTCAAAACTACAAACCATTTCAAGAGTTTTAATTATTGCTGAGGCAAATACGTATGCGATCAGTTGACAGCTCTATTTTAACCTTATGGAAATGAAGCTTGGATTAAACAACTTTATGAATTTTGTCAGAAAAGTCTTAAAGGAATTAAACTAAGAAAGGAAAGAGCGACAGCTTTTCATTCTTTTGGCTCTTTAATTAGCCGGTTCTTAAGCATGCAAGTGTTGCAGTGTCAACCATCTAAATCGATTTGCATTCCTATAACTAGCGTCTAATGAAAAAAAAAAAAGATCTCTCTGTCGAATCTTTCACGAATACATTTCCTTGTTAAGTAAACTATACCCAAGTCCCGAAAAAAGGTTTCGAAGTAAAAGAAAAAAACATGCTTCAATTTAAGCTCAAAGTAAACAGAGCAGTGATGTTTTCTTTGTAATAACTCATATTGAGAAAGCTTTTATCGCCGCTGTAATTGCAACAAGGTTAAGATGTTGGTTATTAAATTTAATTTTATCTTATTCATATCTCTTCGCAATTAATTCAAGTATTGATGAGAGGAAACAACAAGGAAATCACATTTCTACTATTTCTCTATTTGTGGATCTGCCAAATTCCTTTGAAGCCAAGGCCCAGAGTATGGTTGACTTTATTCAAAATAACTACAACCGAAAAACCGAAATTGGTAAAGTACAAAGAGCTGCAAAGCTATTGGACCATGTCACGACTTAACTACCCTCCTCCGCTTTCTATAATTATTTGTCGATCTAAAATTTTAATATAACTCGATCGCTGCAGTTCAATGTTTTATTTATCTGTTCAAAACCAAAAATAAACACAGTGACAAAACCGGTATCAGTGTTCGTTTGACTGCTGTACTCCGTGGCTGTACCCGAGATTGTCACATACTATTGCACCAGAAACCCGTAAGTTGGTTGAAACGTGCAACTGTACATGTCTCTTGTACGCTTCAAATTTGCTAAGCCCGGTTCAAACGTCGAACTTCACTTGTGCCGAATCCAATGCAAATGAGCAAAATCTATTGTTCTTGATCATTTGCATTAGATTCAGCACATGTAAAGTTCGACGTTTGAACCGAGCTTAAGAAGTTGTTACAGCCGTATTTGGAAAATCAAGATAAAAATATTAACCAATCAATTCGCTAGAACAACTTGCTTCCAAACTCGAGGGACCGCGGGGTTTCTAAATATGGTACAAAGCAAAAAAGGAATATTCGGAAGCTGTGAATGCGCGTTACACGTTTTAACCCACTTATGGGTTTCTGATTGCACTTGATAACTCTGCGGTGAAATTTATTCCTCTTGAAGTCAGCAGATTAAGAAATTCACAAAAGTGTTATCATAACGAAAAGACTCGCTAAGGTTAGGGTACAACTTTTTAATATAAGTCTGTAAGGTTTGTGACTTATTTCATCTTTTCGCCGATCATTACTGCGTTTTTCAAAATCATGGGGAATTCAAATCACCACCAACGGTTGTTTTTCCCTGCCGTCAATCAAATTTTCGGCGGTTTCCGAGTACTTCCGAGCGTTTTCGTATCGTTAGTGAATTCGTTCGTAAGTGAAAGTGAAACATGGTTCGTAAATACGGAACATCACTGCTTTGGAGAGTCGTTTCTCCACGTGAGTCATCATCTCTCGCCGCAGGAAATTGCTCGGCTTCTAAAAGTAAGCAAAACATTTCAGTGTACTACGTGCTCAAACTACCTTTTGCTCAAACAATATAGAGAGACGAAAGGAGTTGGTTATTCGGAAAATCGTGACAACGGCAAGCGACGATCAGTAGTTGGTATGACAGCGGAGCTCTGCGGGCCGAAGGCCCGTGCGGAGCCTTATACTAATAGAACTATATAAATATTACCTGGTATCTCGCTGAATATTAATCAAGAGAAAGCTTTTGACAGGGTAGAGAAACATTGGTAAACATTTTTTTTTTATTTGGCCCTAATTTCTAGCGGTTAATTTCTACATTATACTGTCAAGCAAATATGAAAATTATAGTTAATGTTTTTTTGACCAAAGAAATTCCACTCGAGTTGGGGGTGAGGCAGGCAGATTTCCGGTCTCCACTTTTGTACATTTTATGCGCAGACGTTCTGGCTACTAGTATAAGAAATGATGATACTTTGAAGGTTTTCTCCATCCAGAAGTCTGAGAAAAGCGTTTTAAAATTCGCCAATATGCGGATGACTCCACATGTTTTGTAAAAGGCATCTTTTTCTTTAGACAAATTGTTTACCTTACTTCACAAATACGAGACAGGTACAGGGACTAAATTAAATGTGGCAAAGACAGAAGCCATGAGGTTAGGAGCTTGGTGCTCAGGTCCGGACACTCCTTATGGCCTGACGTGGGTGTAAGAATGCGAATCTTGGGTGTCTGGTTTAGCAATAGTACTGCAAATGTGGAACCGGATAACTGGTTACCACGCCTTTCCAAACTAGATTCAAATTTGAACCTGTGGAAGGGTGTGGGGTGTTTTCACTCCCACCCTATCGGCACTACTCAATGCTAGGTTTTTAGTTGATATTAAGACTATTTTCTTTTACCTATGGACTTCAGCTGACGACGAGAATGACATGCGAGCGCGCTTTTTCATTAAGACCATATTTTATGGTATATTTTGAGTATATGGGTTTATCGAAATAAAGCAACTTTTCACAATGGCACCGAGAACTCTCGGGCCACTGTAAGGGACATAAGGAATGACATCACAACACAGTTGCAAATTGATTTCTCCCGAATGACTGAATTTTCTGCTTTGTGGTGTCATCCGAATATTTGTGAAACACAACAGTCAAAGCTTGTGACTATCATAATTTAGCTACTGGCAACTCATCATTCAATACCAGAAATGACTAAAGTAATCATGTGCAAACCGGAAAGGACTTTCAACAGGACCAAATGACCGGAAATGAACTTTATAAATAATCCCTTATGGAGTAGACTTTCAAGTGACTGTAAACCGGAAGTGACCTTACATTATTGTAACCGGGAATGACTAGCTTTAATTCAGGCTACCTTGTAACCGGAAATGACTAGCCTCTCAGGATAATATTGTAAACTTTAGGGATTTGTTATTGATAAATAAAACATTTTAATGGAAAAAAAAAACACTTTGGTCGTGCTTAGCGGAGAAAACGGTTTGTAAAATCGTTTTTCCCTGTATTTTTTCGCGGTTTGCTACTCAAGAGAGGTTTCACATTTCTCAAACAGTGGTCAAGACCGCATTTGAGGCTGCGTATCTCTGCAAGTCAAGCGTTTTTGGAGGAATATAGACTTAAGTGCTTATTTTGAAACCTGATTTCGTCTTAGGAGAATTGAAGCTGGTAGATCGTCGAAGCATTTGTTTTGAGCTAAACTCCTTTATAACCATTGACCGCGGCCGTGCCGGCCAAAACCGGCCGTGATTTTACAATAACACACATTTAAAATATTCAAAATAGAAAGAGAAAGTTTTAAAGAACACTCAGAAAAATAAGAGCTCTAAGCAATGAAATTTTGCTTCAAGGAACTTCAGAACCCGCGAAGAAGAGGAGTTTTAAAGAATTTCCAATTGCAACCAGCCGAAGGACTTAAAGGTAAAAGAAATTACATTTTTCTATGGGAATTTATGTTGATATCAATTTGTGATTGACTTTTTCTTTGTGTTCTCGTTAGTTTTGGAGAAATGTTTATAAAACGTGCTCAAATTCAGTCGGGATTGATATCTTGAATTTCGCCATGTGCTCAGCCAGACAGCTCCTCGATGCGCTAATGGTGCGCTTTTTGCTTTTAAACATAAACTAATGGATATTTGAATAAAATGTTTCAAACGATTTTGTTTCCATTTTTATGTGTTTGTTCATTCATTAATACATAGGTTGAAAAGCGATTTTATGTTAACAAAACAAGATTTTATAGTTCTAACTTCACTCGCGTCACCCTGTGCAAAGATGTCTGTGTATTTTTTGCAATTTTGATTTCCAAATCAGTTTCTCGGGCAATTTTCCATACGCAACAGGTGTATTTTATACGGAAATTAGTCATTCTAGTTATTCTAGACCGAGAAAAAGTTGTTTTGTGAGCTTTTGTGGAATTTGTGCAGTCTAAATGTACTGTGCAGACGGTCGCGTAATAAGCTTACTGTTTTTGAGAATTGCTAAAATTGAAAAATAGCCTGGTCGTCAATCTTAATTCTAATTTTTCTTGTGCTTCCGACCTTTCATCTAAGTTAAGGTTATCATCATCGTTTCTGTTCAGAGAGTTCCGCCGTTAGGCTAAGCCTATCTATATATATTAACCTAAATACAAGAAGTTCCATATTGGAAGTGAAGTGCTGGCACATTGCGAGATGTGTCACGCTGGCTAATATAAGAATCTTGAAAACGTCGGGCTGACATAAATCAAATTTACGCCATCGCCGTGGAATTGGATTTTTCCCACATGTAAGTAATCTATTTGTCTTGATTTCGTGTCGGTTATTTTCCCGATTCTGGAATCATACGCCTCAGATTTAGACGAATACATAGCGCTTGTTACTCGTGCCGGTACGGCAACGAGTTAAGGATTGCCCTCCGTTTTTCTCCTTGTTTTCCTCCGTGTTTTCGTATCTACTTTTGTGCATTGCGTTAGATCTGGGTACACGCATGCACTGCGAGAAATTTTGAGCCCACGGTACTTGGAATTCGGTGTTATAGGCGTCGTTTTGCAAGCAAAAGCGAAACAAATTAGGGTTTTATTGTTTGTTGCTGTTTACTCGTGATGGATACGGCAGAGAGGTAAAGTTTGCCCTCCGTTTTTCTTTTTATTCTATTTGTTTTCGTCTCTTATTTGTGCATCGCATTAGATCTGGGTACAAGAATATGCACGCATGCAAGAAGAAGCGAAACTAATTTTGGTTTTATTTGCCTGTTGTTGTGTTACGTAAGTGTTCCCCGCGAGAGGTAACGTACATTACCAGTACGAGTATAGGCTACGGGTTTTATATAGCCTCTTGTCAATAAAAAGTGAACACTGGACAGCGAGGGAAGGAATATAAGCGTGGTAGGAATCCCAATTAATTTCACTTCTTTCGGTTGTTTGTCTTTCATGAATATTTATTTCGTGAAATTGAAGGAACAAAACAGCCTCGGGTGCAAAAATTCACCGCCGATAGAAGATGTAAACAATGCAAGTGTCTTGCGATACGTTTCTTGCGAGTTTCGCTTGCGCTAGTGAATGTTTCTCGGGCGAAAATAACTTTAAAAGAGATCACTTTTTCATATAATTTTCTTTTCTATGTTTCGGATACAGAGGAATAAAAACTGGATATATTTTCGTGTGTCTGATTGCTTTCTGTTACATTTGAAAAGACTGCTTTTAAAAGCAATGAAATCAGTAAACGACTGGGCTATTTTTCAATTTTAGCAATTCTCAAAAACAGTATTACGCGATCGTCTGTTGACAACTGTACTCGCTTTGCGTATTTAATTTATTAATTCCCGATGAAATACACACTCGTCTTTTATTTCCCAAACCATGACTTCTTTCCGTTACATTTGAAAAGACAACTTTTAAAAGCAATGAAATCAGTAAACGACCGGGCTATTTTTTAATTTTAGCGAGGCGACGCGTTTGAAGTTACAACTATAAAATTAGGTCTTGTTTTGTTTACATAATATCAGATATTATTACGACTGAATTTGAGCGCGTTTTACAAACATTTCTCCAAAACTAACGAGAACACAAACAAAAAGTCAATCACAAATTGATATCAACATAAATTCCCATCGAAAAATCTAACTTCTTTTACGGTAAAACACCTCGGATTGACTCGGCTGCTTGAAAATTCTGAAAACTCCGCTTCTTCGAAAGAAAAAGCCCCGCAATGAAAAAAATGTATGAAGTTCCTCGAAGCAACATTTCGTCGCTTAAAGCTCTCCTTTTTCTCCACTACGGCGGCTTCTGAAGTGAGTATTCTTTAAAGCCTTCTCTTTCCATTTTGAATATTTTAAATGTGTGTTATTACTCCAATAAGACAAAACCATGGTTTTGAAAACCAAGCCCATGCCGCGCGCGGCAGCCATTTTTTTTAGAATTTGTATGAAACCTGACGACCCGGTTAGTAATAATATATGCGTGCATAAATTTGCATGCACAAATGTGACACCAAAGAAAAAGAAATCGGCCCCCAGACCTTACCTCATGCGCGTTGTGCGCATGAGTAATAATGGCAGGAATACTTCCAGCAAAACTTTCAATTCGAAAAGTTGTTTTGACCCCGGGTCCGGAGCAGACAAAATAAACTGAAAGATTCATGGCTTCAAAAGGCCACCTTGCGGCTACATCTGCTTTCACTTCAAAATACAAGATTTAGCTAAAACCAATAACAACCATCGGGAAACTCTGATATACGGCCTTTTTTTCAACGGTAAGTACAAAATAGACATCGATTTGTATTTTTCAGTACTCTAGTCTAGACACAGTGGACACGTATTTTTAATAATTTGCGTGCGATCTCGCACGCTAAGTGTGCTGTGCCTTCTTGCTTTAGAAGGTTAACGCGCTTCTTTGTTAGACTGCTCACACTATCCCAATACCCCTGTCATCAAACCGTGAAATAACGGATTCCCATGACATTTATTTTCCAATATGCCTAATACAACGACGCCCAAGTATACGTAATTCCCATAACGTCTTGTTCCACAGAGATCCAGCAACTACGTTGGCCCGGGGAAGAACCTTTGTCTATGTTCAACTGATTTCCAACGTCCTTCTATACATTACCAAGTCGAATTTATAGCATAAACCGCTTGAAACCCCCCCCCGGGGGGGGGGGGTACCCAACAAAGTTTTGTACGGGGATGCTCCGCCCCAAGGTCCAAACCCTTACCCTTTCACATACCGATTTTGACAGGAAAAGGTACCCCTTTCATATACCTTTCAATGAAAATGGTACCCCTTTCATATACCTTTCATTGAAAATGGTACCCCTTTCATATAGCCTTTACTTGCGTCTGTTTGATGTATTTTGAAAGGCGCTTTTTATATACTTAAATAGCAGATTTCTTTACCTTTTTTTATACTTCAACTTGTGTTTTCCCTACCTTTTCCTATACTTCGTGAAATCCCTACCCTTTCATATACTTCAACCCGTGAAATCCCTACCCTTTCATATACCTCCAGCCTCAAAAAGGTACCCCTTTCGGGCGGAGCATCCCCGTATAGCCCATTATAGGGAGTACCCCCCCCCCCCCCCCGGGTGAAAACCAGCCGAAAGCGTCGTCGAAGCCAAAGTAGTGCATAGATGCATGCTGGAGTCGGCTTGTCATCACTTTGTTTTGATCGAATGCCGAGGCTCTCCCGAGACTGCTGACGGTTTCGTAGTAGATCTTCTTCCGCTCTTGATTGGTCCTCAAATAGCCTGTTCCAGGCGTTAAGTTTGTGGCGCGCGAAAGAAAAATTGGGCGCAAGAGAAACAACGAGGGGAGGCTGGGGAGAGTTTTTCCTCGCACCGACTCTATAGCGCCACGCGCCGCTTTTCGCTGCTCCCCACAACCGCCTGGAAGAGGCTCTTGATTGGTCCTCAAATAGCCTGTTCCAGGCGTTAAGTTTGTGGCGCGCGAAAGAAAAATTGGGCGCAAGAGAAACAACGAGGGGAGGCTGGGGAGAGTTTTTCCTCGCACCGACTCTATAGCGCCACGCGCCGCTTTTCGCTGCTCCCCACAACCGCCTGGAAGAGGCTAGTTCTCAAACAATTCATTGTTACTTTCAGAAAACCGAGACAGACAGAAAAATTCTCAAATCTACACGATTAATAAGCTGCCTGCCGGCAGCAATAAAGAAACAGTTAAAATAATGATCGTGTAGCACAAAGCCTTTGTTTTGAAATATAGTTTCGAAATCAATGAAATGTTTCTCGCAGTAATGCATGCAAATAAAACTCTTGAATGAAAATGACGCTCTTCTAAATTCATTGTTTTATTTCGCCTCTCTGCTTTCTACCGTAACTTATCAATTTGTCTCACCAATTTATAGTTTTGAAATAAATGAAACTTTTCTCGCAGCAATCCACGCAATTAATGAAACTGCAAATAAAGCATTAATAAATTTGAAGCTTTTGAAGCCTCGCCGACATTTTGTTTTATTATTTTCTCCTTGTTCTCTCCCGATAGGATGCAATTTGTTACAGCTTTGTTGTGATTGATATTAAAGTGTACAGAAGGAAAATATGAAAGCAGATTTCTACTCACAAAGTGAACGACAGTTAACATATACTTTGGGCTAAT